>CBVK0101485066.1:0-12172 GCA_900067695.1 Picea abies | reverse complement strand
TCTTTCAATATCTCTGTATATTTTTGTGTTATATCTCTGCTCTCATTTCGTGCCGAAAATAATCCAGATCATACACACTCCAACTTTGGAGGTAGTGAGTGAAAAAAATTGGAAATTATAACTTGCCTAAAATCGATTTCAGGAAATAAATAATTAACAAGTGAAAAAAAACTCTAGAGTATGTACCATGATCAAGTATTAGGAGGCCAAGACTTTTACAAAATCATCATGCTAATCTCATCGTATTACTATTCCCCCTCAGGGGATGGAAATGTGAAAGCAAAGTGGTTATATTTGACCGACTGGACTTCTGAACTCTGATTTTGAACATGTGAGTGTTCAATATTTGGCGGCTCAACTACAAGTCCATCCTAGTGCAACTTGGTTGATAACACTGTCTCGATATGGGAACGTTTTCTTGATATATTAGCAAAGGAGATCATGCGAGAATCCATAATCTGTATCCTACATCACAAATATCTTGCCAAACATATGTATCAACAACACATATAATATATAGAACGAAAGTATGAAATGAAGCTGCACAACTATTATACACATATAGACAAGAAAATATAAAATAAGAAAGTGACATAGATATACAAGGAATAAATGCAAATAAAATACAAGGGAAACAATTAGAGAAGTATGATACGAAGGATACCCCCATGGGCATCATATATATGCGTTGATGACCAATTCAAGGTGGAGCCCTTTCAATGGCATATTTAACCTTTTGTCATCCAACTGGATGAGAAGAGTTGTTGAAGACTTTTCTGACTTTACCTCGACTTATGAGATTCTAAATGAAAGCTTGACTCAACCATCTGATTAAATTTTCTGTGGATCCTTTCCTTTGTACATTTGGGAAAAACTTACAATTTATCCTTTTTTACTTTTCCTTAAAAGGCTTGGCATATTCCTTAATAGGGATGATATCTTTACTGTTGAATTCATCATGAATAACATCATGCTTAACATCCTTCACAATATTTATTCCATTTTTCTTCTTTTCTTTGAAGTACCTTTTTTTGATTTTTATCATCTTGGGATCTCGATTCAATTTAACATTATTCTCAATGTGATCACCAGGTTTTTCTATTTTTTCATTTTTATATTCATCTTGCCTGTCAAAAGTATCCTCTTTACCAAAGTATATATCTTCAAGCTCTAAGACATATGGAGTGGATGGCCCAAAAATCCTGTCCAACTCTTCCTAACCATTAAATGACTCATCTGACAACTGACCGCTCGATGCTGACAATGCTGACCCAATTGATAAATCCAACCCAGTTGCTGATTTTGAAAGTGCTACATCAATCCCATTTTCACATGGAGCTTCTTCAAGAAAAAGACTATCAAAGGAATCCATGGTGTCCCAGACATTATAAACATTTGGTAGCTCATCCTTGAATTTTTATTTGGCAGGTGCTAGAAAGTCAGATGGTACTGTTATCGCTCAGTTTGTAGGAAAGGTTTAAGTAGCTAGAAGGCAAGGCTGCATCCCTTTGTCCTTGAAAGTTTGAACTTCTTGTGTTCAACCCCCAATCTCTTCCTATCTTGTGATGGAAAACCTCATTGACTCCTATATGTGAGTTTGCCTATGTAGAGGATTGAAATGGTGGAGGCCCAGCTGGAGGGACCTAGTTTCTCGGTTCCAATATGTGTCGTTACAGAAGTTGGTCACCTATGTACTTTTGTTGATTACATTAATAGAAATACTCTTTTCTCGTCTAATTGATATCTTGCAAATATTTATATTGCTTTCCATGGGCATATCTGTCATGTATGGTAATGGATTATGTTGATTTATATGCTAACATTATATATCAATACCACATGCTTGTGTATCTTGGTTGTTGAAGACAAGTTCTAGGTGTAAAGCTTTGGGTTGCGTGCTCAACGGTGGTCTTCTTCGAATGTCCGGACGAGGTAGGGTTCTAGCCTTCCATTGTTAGCATTTCATTTATGTAGCATACTTGAGATTAGAGTTGATTTTGGGTGTCATTCCGTCTGTTGTGGTTTGCCCCTAGCCATAGAGAGATTTTCCTCGTAACAATATACAAGGAGAGTGCAAAAGAAGAAATTGAAATAATATAGAAAGAAGAAATAATGACATGAAAGTAATATACAAAGGAGAAGGGTTAGAGAGCTATGTTACAAAGAATGCCCCCATGGGCATCGGATGATTGCATTGAAGACTAATTCAAGGTGGAGCCCTTTCACTGGCAGATTTAATAGTTTGTCATCCAACTGGTTGAGAAGAGTTGTTGAAGACTTTTCTTTGTGCCTTTGGGAAAAGCTTACAATTTATCCTTATTTACTTTTCCTTGAAAGGCTTGGCATATTCCTTAATAGGGATGACATCTTTACTATTAAACTCATTATGAATAACATCATCCTTAGAATCCTTCACAAGATTTATTCCATTTTTTCTTCTTTTCTTTGGAGTACTTTTTTCGATTTTTATCGTCTTGGGATCTCAATCTGTTTTATCTTTCGTCTCTATGTGATCACCATGTTTTTCATTTTTTTTTCATTTTTATATTGTTCATGTCTGTAAAAGATGTCCTCTTTACCAATGTAGACTTCTCCAGGCTCTAGGATATGTGCAATGGATGGCCCAAAATTTTTGTCTAACTCATCCTGACATTCAACTGACTCATCTGATAGTTGACAAATCGATGCAATTGATAAATCCAACCCAGTTCCTGATTTTGAAGGTGCTACATCAATACCCTTGGAGCTTCTTCAAGAAATAGACCATCAAAGGAATCCATGGTATTCCAGATATTATAAACATTCGGTAGTTCTTCCTTGAATTTCTCTCTAACATGTGCCAGAAAGTCAAATGTTATTTCATAACTTCCCATGTCATGCATATGATAAACAAACTCATTCATGGGTTCTTTGGGATCTTCAACATGAAACTTCCTTTCCTTCTCCCTATGCAAATCGACAACTGAATTTTCGGAAGAAGGGATAGTATCATACGATAAATCCATCTGAATAGTACCTACCAACATGGCATACGATTTCCTAGATAAAATCATGCCCCATGCAACTGACACATCAATAACAAGTATGTCCATGGGGAATCTGATACTTGGATAAAATTCCAAATTTAATTGAAGATTCAAAATTATACAATGTGTCTCAACTTCCCTTGAATCCATGGAACAACCATTATGATAAGGCCTTTTGATTTTTAGATTGAACATATTCATGGCATTCTTGGTGATGATATTAGATGAAGCTCCTGAATCATACATGCAGTTATGTAGAAGAAGGTCATTGATCTTTAAGAATACAAAGAAAGGTGGACGATCTTCCCTTGTCCAATCCATACTATGTAAAATAATAGGGGCATCATCATGATACTCCTTAGACTTGTACTTCCAAACACTGCTATCATTAGGTCCTTATATTTCTTTTAATAACTTATCCTTTTGTGAAGGTATCGTAATGAGATCTTCTACTGGAACCAAAACCTTAGCATTTTATATCCAATTTCCTAAGTCAAGACTTAGATTTTCGGTTGGAGTAAAGGATTTGGGAACATTTTGTTGTAAGGTACTTGAATTATCATTCCCTTTCCTCTGGTAGGTTACTCCTTTAAGTCTTGTCATCTCTAATATATGTTCTAGAGTAGGCTTCTCACCATACAATATAGTCACATTATCAATCTTTCGACCCTATATCTTCTTACTTAGTTCCTTATTCTATTTCCATTGATCTTTTGTGACAGTGTATGTTTTGTTCACATTATTTATAAAATATGGATGTCCTGAATATCCAACATAGTTAGTTAATCCAAGAAACCCTTGTTCATTAATCTGGAAAAAAACTGGGCAAGTAGATTCCTCATGGAATTCCTTACAAGCCCTACAAAAAGGAGGAGCCTCTTGCTGAACCATATTCATTGCTTACAACTGATTTGGTGGTCTTTGATCTTGGGAAGGACCTTTCTTTTTCCATTATTCATTATTCTGTCTAGGTTGAAATCTATTAACTTGAGATATTTCCATGGCAATCAACCTAATCCACATGGCATTCAATTGGGATGCATGGATGGCTTCCATGGCCTTCACAAGTTCCTTCATTTCTGTCAATTATTTCAAAGGTTCAGAAGAAGAAGTCTTACTATATGAAGCAAATGTTTTATCTCTAGGCTCATGTTGTTTGGAAGTACTATGCCTTGTGAAACTGGGAAGGTTGGACTTGCCAAATGCTTTCATGTTTCTATCAATCTTAATGGCCATTTCCTGGGAAATTTTTAAATTCGTTAGCTCTTTATCTCCGAGTTTATATCTCATATTACCATTGAAAGCTTCAATGTAGTAGATCAAAATAGAAGCAGTTGGGGGCTTAATATCTGTGTGAAGACTAGAAACCAAATCATTAAAATCTTCCATGGTTTCATTCTCATTTTTCTTTATACCATGGAGTGCTTCCAACAAATGGTGATATTCTTTATTATCACCCCATCTCTCAATGAAATATTCAATTAAATCCTTTAAGGTTACAAACTTGTTTTCATCTAACCCAGAAAACCACTCATACACATCTTCTTCAAGAGAACAAACAAAGAGTTTCATTTTTACATCCTCATGGTTATGTGTTGCACCATTACACCATTTATTAATACATAAAGAAAAGGCTTTGATGTGAGCTTTTGCAATTATAGCATTATTTACCTGAAATGCATGTAAATTTTCAATATCCTTTTTCAGGTAAAACATGAGGATAACCATTTATTGCAGAAAAATCAAGTGGACTAAAATAATCATCCATTTCTACTTGAAAAAAAATAGAGTCTAAAATAAAACTATTAAAAATCAAGCGTATATACGAAATTGACTCAAATCCCTATTGATAAAGGATTCTACGAGAAGTAAGTTTGGATAAACTCCTCCTATAAACCTTTTTCATGTTCAGGGATGAAATCAACCAATCCTTGTGAGTTCTTTCTTGTAGAATACTTTGTCAAATTTAAATTAAGTGGAGTCGCTAGATGAATGAGTCTATTTGTGATAAAAAACAAACATAAAAAACAAAGAAAAAACAAAAAGGAAAACAAAACAAGTCATATTCCAGGAATATAAATATTTGTCCTCGAAAAACGACGCCAAAATGTTGCTGCCTTTATACACCTTGGGTAGCATGGAAGAAACCTTCAATCCACTGGGTGTGTCCTTGGGAGCAAGTCTTGAGTCAAGGTGCTATCACCTGATCCTCGACTCCTCCGTCTAGGCCAACTCCTAGTGAAGCCAAAGAGGGTAGTCCCTAAAGAAAATATACTAAGGCTCAAAACTAAATCTAAGCACAACTAGTATTCTAAAAGTTTATTGCAAAGAAAAATACCCAAAGTATGAATCTACACTAGCAACATATATTAATCATTCATTCACCAAAATTACTTATGATAAAGATACTCAAAACCAAAGAGATACTTGCATGAAAGCTAATCAAAATGATACATATACTTGCAACTAAATAATCATAAACAAATAAGATACTTCAAGATAAATGGAAATGCTTTATAAATATAAATGCTTGAAGAAAATGGCTTTGAAAGTAAAGTAATGAGACCAGTGCCAAGAGTCATGAATTGTATGTGATGATGCTAAAAATGGAGATTTTCGTGTGAATGTCCTTGTAAATTTTAGAGTTGATCAATGTTTTAAAATGACATTGCAGAAAAGAAAACTAATCTAGATGTGGCATGTAAGAGGATATTTCTTATAATTGAGGTTGATCTTGCTGAATATCTAACAGGGAGAACATCCCCCTGATTTTGCACACTAGATCAAGAGAATGTGGGAGATCCAATAGGGAGAACCTAAATCTTAAAGTTCCCGCCAGATTTCTTACATAAACACTCTTGTGTTTCCAAACAAGAAATAGGCTTTAAATATTCCCCTAAGTTAAACTATATCCACATTGATCATCCCTGGTTCTGTATGAGCTTACTTCCAGAGATCGAGACTAAGCTCACAAAGGAAGGGCCATGAAAAATACTAGGGGGAGCTGAGGGGATAGGTTTATTTACCAAAATGAAATTGCAATAAAGTAAATGATTTTCCTAATTAAACAAAATCCACACTGTCCAACCCGTGTTTGGGATGAGCCTACTTAGGGGAGATGAGGAGATTGGTTTATTTGCAAAGAAAAAAGGAAAATTGCGAAATTGAAATTTGCAAAAAAGGAAAACTATTTTAGAAATTAAAAGATTACTTTTTGCCAAAATCAAATCTAAACTAATTGTTTTTGTGCTTGTGATGATTTTTAAATAGATTTTATCTTTCCTTAGATGATGAGTTGAAAAATTTGAAAGACTTAAAGAAAAATAAACAAGCACACCACAAGATACAAATCCCCCTAGGGGGGAAGAAAATCGAGCACTGTGTAGCCCACTCTTTTATTTCTTTGGTTACAATGGTCTATCTTTGGGAGACTTGTTATCCTTATAAATATGGATCAATGAAATTTACAAGTTTATAAAATGATTTATTAAGGTATGGGGTACTTCTAGGGGTCCCAAAAGCTCCAATTCAGCCAAAATCGGGCAGAGTTTCCTCTTGTTTACTCAATGAACTGAAAAAAAAAATGCAATTAAAGGAGATCAAATGGCCCCAAAAAACACTTGTAAAATGTCTTTGGATTATAAAATGTTAAATCCCAAAACTTGCGAAACATTTCTAAGTAAAAAATGAATCTAACTAGTGAATTATGACACTAAAACAAGCTTAAATAAGAGCTCTTTTAGTGACTTTTGTTTGCTTTTAAAAACAAAAAAAAAATGAACACTAAGTATCTTGATCTTGCAATGAAATATCCATAAAAACAATCACAAAATTATCGATGAAAGAACTTGCAAAAATGTGATATTTCTTCTTTAGATCTAGCCTTTTGATATAGAAATAAACTTGAATCTAGATCTAAGCAATATGCATGCAACAATATAATCTAAATCTAACTTTTAAATCAAACTTAGATCTAAAATAGCATACAAAGTGAAAGTAACCAAGTAAAATGCAATTTTTGTGAAGGAGAGAGAGAGAGAACAAGCTTGTGCTTGGAATTTCTTGGGCAATGGAGTCCTTCTTTGGTGGAATGAGGAGGGATCTTCTTCAAATATCTTAGAGGAATGGTATAGTCAATATAGATCATCCAATCATGCAAGTTAGGTTTCCAAAGCTTCATACACTTGTAAGAAAAAAGTTTAGAAAGTGGTATCACCTACAAAAGAGACTTCAAAGCAATATTTGTTAAACAAAATGAATACATCATACAAAATCTCTTGAATAGATAAATAATAAGATCACTAATCAAACCAGATTAGCAATCCTATCCTAACGAGCAATAGTACTCCTATAAGGCCAAATTTAACAAAAATAACATAAAAAGCATAATAGAACAAAATGATCTCATAAGCACTTGCATCCACACACTCTCCAAGCCACCAATTTGACCTCCAAAGTCTTATTTTATTCCAAAATAAAAAGAGTGTTACAATATTACATCAACAATAAATTCGCCCAAAGCTCCAATTAGCTTACAATGAGGTAGCTTGTATAAATAGAAAATGGGTTGGAGAGCTCAAGAGAGGAGGGCACGCCACTTGGAGAGGGAGGGCACACCACTTGGAGATATTGAGTGAGACAAGTGTAAAAATATGGCTTCCATATCTCATCAAGATCCAACAATGTTCCATGTGTGAGAGTGAGTGCAAGAGGGAGGGCACCACCTCTCAAGAGGTAGGCACCCTCCTCAAGAATGCACCACCTCTCCCAAGAGGGGAGCACCTCCCAATGGGATCTCCTCTTAAATCAAGTATAACTCCAACCAAATCACTCCTAACTCCTTCTTAAGTGCCACAATATCTTAGTGAACTCAATTAAGGGTGTGTTAACTTGAAACATGCATCCAACATGTTTCCCCAAAAAAAGCATTTGCTATTTTTTCTGATTTTTTATGTCTTTTTATTGACTTTTGTGAGAAAAAATATTTTTTGAGTGATTAAAATCACTAATTTACTCACAAAAGTGGGTACTTAGGTAAAGTGGGTATTATTAGTCCAAAAATGAATACCCCCAAGGCATATAATGCCTCCTAGTACCACTTAGTCCAAAAATGAATACCCCCAAGGCATATAATGCCTCCTAGTACCACTTGTTTAACATATGACTAAATTATAATTAAAATATCTCGTTTTATGAGAATTTTTTTATTAACTGAAAACATTAAAAAACCTAGGGGGGACTTAGCACAATTTCCATATGAATCAATATTGATTACCTAACATGGTAATATAAGAATTTATAAACTAGAATTATATTTTTTAACATAAATCCCAACCATGAATACACACTCCAACTTTGGAAATAGTGAGTGAAAAAACTTAGAAATTATAACTTTCCTAAAATGAATTACAAGCAATCAATAATTAACAAGTGAAAAAAAACACTCTAGAGTATGTACTCATGATCAATCTCAGGAGAAAGTTCTTGTTGGGAGCCTGAGTACACCATTGTTAATACACCATCTAGATGACCAAAATCATGGGTAACAATTCCCCCTCAGGGGATTGAATTGCAAAAGCAAAAGTGGTCATATTTGATCGACTTGACTTTTGAACTCTGATTTTGAACATGTGAGTGTTCAATCTTTGGTGGCTCAACTGCAAGTCCATCCTACTGCAACTTAGTGGATAAAAAACCCCGTAATCAGAAGTATTACCCCACTCCACCTCATACTCATACATGAATTATATAGGTTTCCCCTGAAAAACACCTTTGAATTGGGGATTGACTGGCCCAATAGGATGCCTTGAAACCACTCCCACAACTAAATTTCACAAATTGTATAAGGTCTTTGAGAATTTGTTTCTTTTGAAAAAGGGGGTTTGATGCACATGTTTGGGTGGTTCCATTATTAGATGTGGCTTACTTGGAATGATCCTTGTGACTTATGGACCCTTGGAGGATGTATCTGTTTTTCTTTGTAGGACCTTGCCTGTTGGACAAGTATTCATGGGGAGATGACATTGTTCGAACCTTTATGGGGGATTTGGATCCCAAGGATGGATGTAGAAACCCCACGTATGGGGCATGATTGTGATCACCATTTGCACATTGATGATTGAGGGTGTTTCCTTTGGAGGCACTCTAGCATGGCTATGATATGATATCCCACCTTTTCCCACCTGAATGCCAACCTTTGGAGGCTTGTACATCACTCACCTAGCCCATGACATCACCATTAAAATGGATAGGGTTTGATGGAGATGATGTATCAATGGAGGAGGACACATGTCACCTCTTTTTGGTAGTTGTTGACATGATATGGCCTTTGGAGGCCCAATGTTCCACCTAACAACCTCAATTTTTCCTTCTTGGAGCCTAACGTCATCCTAGAAGGGATGACATCACACTTTTTAGGGTTGTTTTGTGCAAAATTGATTTTATGTAATTTTTAGGGCAAATTCTATGAGGTCAACCCTCTTTATATATTAAAGTTGACTTTAAAAGTGGACAAATATGGTTTTCAAGGCCTCATATAAATAGAGGCCTTGCCATTTTCATTTATTGACCACAACTCCTCCTCTCACAAGAGGATTTAAGACTGAAATTTTCACCCTATCTGGCAAACTGACTCTTTTACATGGTGTGCTATCTCTTGGAGGGAAAGTCTTGGTGTTTCTTGGCTCATATATGATGGAATTTTCTACAACTAGGGTTTTATGCTTGATTATTCTTGGTGAAGTAAGTAAAATTTGCAATTTCATTTCATGCTTTGGATGTTTATGGTAAATTTTACTTGTTCATATTGAATATTGTGAGATTGCTTGTCTAAAACCCTAGGAGAAGGAACAAAAGGTATTTCTTCATCTCTCTAGAATATTTCATCCATTAATTTGTTAAGGAAACCTCATATAGGGAAAACGATTAAATCCCTAAAGTGTTAGCACTTTAGGAGTTTTGTTTTAGAAGCTTGTTGTGATTACTTTTAAAGAATCTAAAGAAGGAGGAGAATTCTCTAGGGCCCAAAAGATATTGATCCCTAGAAAATATTCCTCTTGAGGCTTAGAGTTTGAGGCCCTAAGGTGCTAGCACCTTAAAATTTACCCCATTTCTTTAGACATTATTATCATTAGTCTCCAATTGAATGCTAATTGTATTTGTAAATGACTCCATAAGCCCAAAGGTCACTAGTATACTTTCTCTCTTGGGAAGGAATTGAGCAAACAACTCTCAAACTCTACTCTCTAAAGATTTTACTATCATTTTCTAACCTTAGCTTAACGTAATATACTAATTATCTAGTTTTTGTTGCAAATCTTTGCTACAACCATCCTAATTATTGTCATTTTCTGCATAGTTCAGTCTAATTCATAACTTACATACTTAGAAATTTCTCAGAATAAGTGCAAATTGATCTATTGGATAAATGTTGATTTTTCATTGTCTTTTCATGCAATTATGATCTATATTTTTTCTGTGGTTGTTACAAAATACTAATTGTTGATATAAACTATCATCTAGCTGCAAGTTTACTTCATCCATTGTATATTTGTGTTTTCTACTATCTATTAAGGTATTTTATCATATTGGTACTTGGAAATTATTATATACACATGCTATATTGTTCTTGTTCGAGGAAGGTACACAAAAATCTTCCTTTGCCTCAATTTTACAGACACAAACTCTTTGACTTAGGTAACTTGTGAGAGGGTGCTTTGAGCTTGAACATACACTTTCTATCTGATTCCTTGAAGTTATCGGGGACGCCTCCCTTGGGTTGGACCTCTTCCATCCCTAAAACATGGGGATTTCCAACTAAGGTGACAGTGATGGGTTATTCTATAGTTATGCTAATTTGATTTACTTGTCTTGGTCTTGTACAATTACAAATTGTGTGATAACATGCATAGTAAGGCTAATTGCAATGGCTAAGTGAGAAGAAGAAGAAGACAAATAATTGTGATCTGAGTTCATACACAAAAAGAATCAATACATACTCAAACTAATTTTTATTGAGAAAATGAGAAGCTTTAATAACTTTACAAGAGGAAAACTACCTCAGCATACTAAGGAGAGAAAATATCTCCAGATCCCACAAACTAGGATGTAAGAACAATACAAGGGATAGGTTGAGAAAATATCTCAACTAGCCCATAAGACTAGAAAACCAAAAGGGATTTGAAAAAAAAATCCACAATAACAATATCCTATTTATAATAATTGGAGATGACAATACATATGGAAATCGTAGGGATTAGAGTGCCTATCAAAGAGGAAGGCTTATGGTTTCTTCAAGGGTTGGATTGTGCAAGTTTGTAGGGTAGTAGAAAAAATCCTATATTTCCATAAATTCATTATACATCTATAATAGAGTTGTAGGTAGGAGGTTCCAAATCCCTTGGTGTATATATGTGACATTCTTCATATATTAAAGTTAAGACACCTGCTTTGGTTGTCTCCTATACATGTGTGTTGTGGAATCTTTATGATTGTTGGATGTTACCATTCCTTGCTTTGCTTTGTGTTGGATAAGTACTGAAATATTGGCTAAGTGTTAAACTATTGTTGGGATGTTTTAAAGGTTGCGGTTGGACATGTGCCTAATATTGAATGAACATGGTTGAGTAGGACTTAGTTGCATTTGACAGATTGTATATTAAGGTGAAGTTAAGGGAGACCTTAAGTGAAGAGGAATAGTATGGTTGTAGTAGGCACAAGATGGACATGCCTCTATGACTGAGGCAAAGCAGTACCACACGACTTCATGTGTTGAAACAAACTTGGGAGAAACTCAAGTCTACGAAGAAAAAATCAAGTAGAATATGGGTTCATGATAGACGAAATCAAAGATGATTTTGAAACAATTTTGGTGCTCTTCTGATCCAGATTATTTTGCGAATGACATGAAGAAAAAAATATAACCATTATATAACAAGGAAATACACAAAGATAATGTGGAGAACATAGAAATATATTGAAACCCAACTTCTATTAATGAACAAGAGAGAGAAAAACAATGTAGAACAAAAATTGGCATAATGGGGTAGCTTATCTCTGAAAAGAAAGATATGTTGGCTACACTTCATTCAAAACAAAATTTACATCACACTCCATTGCATGATTAAAGGGCCTCCTTCACCTCAATT
>CBVK0101485032.1:0-15355 GCA_900067695.1 Picea abies | reverse complement strand
ATACTTGGTATGAGCTCAACCAATGGAAAATTTGATGACAAGTACTTCAACCCAAACCATGACATGTAATTATCCTTCAAGAAAACAAAAGGATGGTGCAAATAATCAATCAAGAAAGGTAATGATAAAAAACTGATTCATTTAGTAAGGGGGAGCCAACTTAACCAATCAGAAAATGAATGATTTTTGATGGAGGTATAGGGAAATGGGAGAGGAGGGGCAGGGTGCAGACTTAGGTCTCAACACTTCCAAAGTTCAAAATTCAGGCCACTGAATTTTTCGATCTCTATTCTCAAGTTGCTCGCCATTCTTTAGCACAATCTTTAAATATTTCTGACTTACAACTCTTACTAAACCTAGGGTTTAGCTCATATCCAAGGTTTCTAAATCAAGATCTAATACCACATGTTATGAAATGAGGAAAACTTCCACGCTAAACCTAGCAGAAGAAAGGAAGGAAGAGTTAAACAAGATAGTAAATGACAAAGAAAACACACAGTACACAAAGATTTTACACTGGAAACCCATACTAGGAAAACCAACATTCCTTGAGCATTCTGATCTCTTGTTTTATTATTCATTAAGAATAAAAGGTTACATGTATAACCTTGGTCCACACCTAAGACAAAATTGACATCAAACCTTCTTTCTTTACACAAGAACAACCCTGTAGCCAATTCAACTTACATTTACATGACCATCAAACTCTACGATTCTATCTATATTGGAGATTAGCCATTAGTTTGATTAACCTTTACAACATTACAATATGCCTTCTTTATAGGATTTACAATAGGAGAAACCCTAAATAAAAGGCGACCAAAAATGGTTACAGATCCACATAGATCATTGGATACAAATCCCGTGAATCTTGGGATTCTGTTACAGTCAACTACCAAGTCAGATTACCAGTCGACTACTAGTCATTCATCATTTGGTATTCAATCAATTACCACACACCCGCATGTCGACCTCTTGTCGGTTAACCTCTTCAAATTTTTTTTGATGTATTTGACTTTGACTTTACCCGGTCAAACCACCTCAATGTTTGACTTGCTATAGATGTCTTCGACTTCATCTTTACCTAGTTGAACCACCTCGAACTTCGACTTTGACTGCCAATTGATCCACCTCGACTAGACTTTCACTGCAAATAATATAACAACCCAAAAAAGTGATGGATTTAGAAAAAATACACGATAAACATGTGAGGCATTGTTAAGAATGAATCTCATAGATTATGGAAAATAATAATGTGTTGAGCAATTGAGAATTCAACAATTCTAACAAATGCACCGGATCATTAAAACACACATCAAACAATAAAAATCTTCAAAAATTTAAATACATAGAGGTACCCTCTGCACATCATTAAACATAAGAAGAAATGACAAGAAGTGATCATTGTTAAGAGGAAATCACTTCAATATCATAAGTATACAACACATAATTACATTGAACATGCTATATAACTTGTTTCTTGAGATTTTATGAATGGGGATCCGATATAAGAGGCCAAAATGAGAGGGTAGATTTACAAGAAAAAATGAAAAAAAAGAAGAATAGACTGAAACATAACGCAGGGGATGAATATCTTGAAGCCTGATGCCTTAAAAATATGTATGTACGTGAAGGGATATTGATCAAACAACTCTAGTTATAAGAAACTATTAAATTCCCCAAAGTGCCAATCTAGAAAATGAGCTCCTCTTCTTACTTTATATGTTCTTACTCTGTAGGAAAACCATATGTTTAGACCAAATTTAATGCTTCTTGGAGATAGATACTGCTTTTTAGAATCTCTATACTACCTCTGGTTTGTTAACCAACTCTAGATTTCCAACATATTTTTTTGGATTTTATGGGGTAAAAATAGACTTTTACCCCCAAAGTTGGCATGGTGACACTGTTGAGAGGTGTGTTCTCTTCGTCCAATTGAATCTTTAAGTGAGTATCCTTGAATGATTCAATTGGATCTATGCCTGCAGAGTGGGACCTACTCAACCATGGAATGATTTGGGACCATGGCTGGCTGGAAGAATGTCCAACATATTCCTCTCATCCCCCACCACTTATCAATACATAGTATCATTGACCATCCCTTCAAATCTTTTGTTTCAGGCTTCTGCAGCTTGTTGTTCAATTGATAAAACTGCATCTTATGGCATACTACCAAATGTCCCTCTACTTTCCATGTCAAACTAATGATACCAGAGAGTGATGTTCCTTCCTTCGCAAGATGCTAAACACATTCGACAGATGTATGTATCCAATATGGATGATAATCCTCCCTTATGGGGAGAGATTGTGCAGGTGGGTCATCATCCATGACACTAGGCATCATAATAGATCTCTTGCAAATACTAGACTATTCATATATTGGTTTTCTCCCGATCCTTGGGCTTTCTCATATAAGATATTGGAACGTGCCCGGTGAAGGTAATTGATGGGATGAAGTGATTCGTTACACTTAGCTTGATATGTTGAGATCTATGGCTTGCATGAGTGGGCATGTTGAGGAAATTATTATTGCCATCTATCATATGCAGACATTGATATGATGATTAGCGAAAGGATGTGAACATGATGCTAGATATCTTGTTATGTGCGACATATTTTCTAACTTATTTGGTAGGTTGTCGGTGAATCCTCTACTCACCTAAGATATTCCTCCTCATGCCTTTGTTTGAAACATGTGTCACTTTCCCAATGGTTTGGTGCTTTTTTTGAAAACTTGGGAAAATACATGAAATTTGGATGATGTCATCATGGACCTGTGGACACGTGGCAGCTAACTATTGGTCCATGTCAATGATGAAGTGTCTTCTAGGTTTGGCCTACATGTAGTTAAGTTTGATATGGTAGCCAGACTTCCAATGGGATCTCTTTTTATAGGTGTCTTTCTTTAATGGTCTCAAAATGTGTCTTGTTGACGAGCTAGGTTGTCCCTAGATTTTATAATGTCTAGGTGGATTGTTGAGTCAGATCCATGCGACACTAAGTAGATGGGTGTATGTGTTCTAAGTAGGCGGACAACTAACTTGAAAAATCTAGAATATCACTCTCACGACCCTATGGGAGTGGTTTTCCTTCCATAATCCTTTCATGCGACACCATCCATCTTTCAACATGTGGCTGTAAAAACCACCTTCGCACCCCAAGCGCATGCTAACTTCCATGCTCTTTTCTCATGCAACATGCATTATCCATCATAAATCAGGCTTGCTTGCATCCATTGAATAATTGAATCCCTTTTCTTCATTAGAACATAGACTTTAAGCCCTGTTATTATGATATAATACATGTTTTAAAAGGATTTAAGATTAGTTTTAGTGGTATTATCCCTCTTATAAGCTCCCAATAAACACCCAGGTTCTAGAAAATTGGCCTTGTGCCCTTAGGGCTTGATTTTCTTGTGATTCCTTTAGGGTGCTTGAGTGTTGGTTGAATTATATCGATCTATGAGTTCTGTAATCTCTCCTTCAACATCTATTCTGCTAATATTTAGCCTCATGATCTTGATTGATACACGTATCAGTGACTAGGTTAAACCTAGTACTAACATCAGCTCCACTGGGGACAACATACCCTTGTGGTCTGTTGAGAACTGTAAAAAAAGTTCCTTCTCCTTTTGGGATATGGATTTTTCATTGAACTAAAGCCCCCCAGTGCACCTGAAAAGTAATTTGATTGGTGAAACAGAACGCTCAACAACTTACAGTGTTATAACCCTAACTATTGCTTGCGTAATAAATGGTGAATGAAATAAAATTGCAAATACATAAACAAGAATGGAAAAAGATTTATTTATGTACACGGTAGAAAAATTTGGAGCATTCAGTACTGTAAGAAGTGATTGAGGAACCTCCCATTTACAGGAGACCAAAAAAAATATCTATCTAGTTGTGCAAATTCATATGTGTTGTTGTATTGTGCCATAATAATCTGGAAGGGTCCAAGCTAGAGATTATCGAATTTCCCATGTTTCCCCTTTGCTTGTCTTTTGGCTTCCCACTTTAAAACTGGGTATCTTGTCATGAAGCTTCTTTCCTTGGTCATATTGTCAAAAATTTATTTCATTCTCACGTAATGAGCTTGGGATTTCAATTATACTTGTTCTCTTACTTTTTGGAATTCAATTAGTTAGTTGATTCTCCTCTGCATATCATTTGAATCTTCCTCTTCATCTTGCAACAAATTCATCACAGGAAGACAAACTTAGATGGAAAAAATGGCTTCTAGCCCATACACCAACTGAAAAGGAGAAGTTCCAATATACCATTTGATTTTTACTCTGTCTGCCCATACCATATACTTTAAATGAGAATCCCACACTTTCTTGTTTTGAGACAACATGTTCTTGATGATCTTGATGAGGTTGTTATTACATGACTCAAAAAATCCATTTCCCTATGGGTAATAGGAAGTGGATTTTCCAAGATCTATGTTATAGCCCTGAAAAAAATGCATGGGCTTGGAAGATTTGAAGGCTTGGGCATTGTCAATTATGATCTTTCTAGGACATCCAAACCTTGCCAAAGTATTATCTTCAAGGAACTTGATAATAACTATATTAGTTTTTTCTCGAGTGGGGATAACTTCTACCCATTTGGTGAAGTAATATTTGGCGGTCATGATTCATTTGTGTTTCCCTCTTGAATTTGGATTTATTTCACCAATGAAATCTAATCCCCATTGTTGGAAGGGTGTCTCTGCTTTTGCAGGTCTTAGTGGAAGAGGCTGCAACATTTTCTGTCCTACAAACACTTGACATTCTACATAGGATCTAGCCATGCAATTTACATCAGAAAACAATGAGGTCCAATAATAACCAACCTTGTGGATATTATACACAACGGCTCTCCAAGCATAGTAACCTCCACATATCCATTTGTGAAACTCATTGATAATTCCCTCAGTTTCTTCTTCAGTAAGTAAATTCAACAATATTCCTCCTAGATCCTTCCAAAATACAGTACTTCACAACCTTGAGTTTGATTGATCTGGCCCTAGCTTTGTCCCATGCTAACAAGCAACTTAAATTTTGTAGATAGAAAATTACATCTTTATACCAATCAAACTCAACAAATTTAAGACTCACCTTTGAAGATGGTTATTGTGTTTCATCTCCTTCTTTCTCTATTTCCATGATGTTTTTTGATACAAAATTTATATCAAGAGCTTTACAATTTCATTCATCCAGAAGTTTAGCTAGTCCTTGTCCCTTTATCAACTTGGTGGGTTTGATTTCCAAATCATAGTCTTGGATCTTGGCAATACATTTACCTCTTCTTCCTTCACTATCAGGTTGATTAAGAATATACTTTATTACATTGGAAGGTACAAATGAAAATGGTTTTGAGTGCAATATATAATGTTTGAAAGATTTCAATGCCTTGAATAGGGCATATGCTTGTTTCTCCAAGTTATTGTACCTCATCTCAACATATCTTAAAGATTTGCTGAAAAATGCTATGGGGTTCTCTTGGTTTTCTTTATTGTTTTGTAATAGTACAAAATATATAGTATGATTTGAAGCAAAAGAAAAAACAAGGAACATTTTGTCATAGTTTGGGATAACTAACACTGGTGATTCTCCCAAGGCCTCCTTGATTTGCTGGAGATATTCTTTAGATTCAATTGTCCATTTTGCTTCTTGATTTTTCTTCAACATGTTAGTGATATTCCTTACCATCTCAAAAACATTTGTCACAAATATTCTGAGAAAGTTAATCCTACCTAGGAAGGATTGAATCTCTTTTTTTTTTTTTTTATGGGAAGAGAAATCAATTTAATTTCCCCCACTCTTTAAGGATCTATATTCACGCTTTCCTTCAACATAATATGACCTAGGCATTTCCCTTTTGTCATGGAAAAATAAGACTTTTTTGGGTTCAATGTCAGGCCAAATTTTCTGCACTTCACAAAGGTCTATCTCAAATGCTTGATGTGATCCTCATTTGTCTTAGAGAATACATTCATGTCATCAAGATATATGACAACGAATCTATATTTATCTCCAAAAAAGGCTATATCCATAGCTCATTGGAACATGGCTCCTGCATTTACAAACCAAAGGAAATACATGAAGGTCCCCCATGGGGTTGTGAAGTTTGTCTTTTCCTTGTCATTAGGATGCATTGCTACCTGGTAATAGCCTGAGAAACCATCCATCATGGAGATGCTATTTTGTCCCACTACTTTTTGAAGCATGTGATCCATCTTTTTTAGAGGGTAATTATCCTTTAGTGACCATCTATTCAGACTTTTGAAGTCCACACAAAGCCTTATCTCTCCACTTTTCTTTCTGACAAGGACCAGATTTTCCACCCATTCAAAATATCTGAGGAGAATAATGATACAGGAATCAAGTAATTTTCTCGCCTCCTTCTCAATGGTAGGAAACAATAGTGGGTTTAGCTGCCTTAGATTCTTCCTAAAGGGCTTGGTACTAGCTTTGAGTGGTATTTTATGTTGTATTATGCTTGTATTATATGTCTTCATGTATTCATACTTCCATTCAAAGACATCCATGTATTCCTTAAATGATTGTAATATTTTTTCTTACACTTTGGAGAAATTCCCTTGGAAAACTTGATGAGTTTGGCCTCTCTCTCCGTTCCAATGTTGCATTCTTCAGAGTTGTCATATTTAGGGAGGACTGTTGGCTTTATAGGTACATCATTTCTATCAAAAATTTGCTCCAAGGGCACTAGTCCTTTAGGAATAGAATTATTTTTGAGTTGAAGGAATTTATGCCCATCCATGTATTCGCTAAAATTAGAGGTCATTTGAATTTATTTTTTAGTCATGCTCTCACCATCTTCTTTGTCATCTTAATCGACATGGATATTGGAAAATTCCTCAATGACCTCCATGAAATTTTTGATTTGTTTGTCATCCTAGAACACTTTCTAGTACTTGATGTTATTAGGGATAGAAGGTTTGTACCTCATCTCAATCTCATATCTCATTCAAGGGATAGAAGGGGTTTTAAAGGTACTAGCTTCTATTGCTAAGGAATTGACATGTTGATTAAATTCTCTTGAGATAATAATAATATTAAAAGCTTTATAAAAATTGTCAATTAAATCCCATACATGATTTTTGTATTCCCTCATCCCGGGATGCCTTTTCTGATTGTAACATTTAATTTGTTGCACCACAATTTTCGAGTCTCCAAAGACCACCAACTCACTGATCTTTATTTCAATTGTTGCATCTAGGACTAGAATCAAGGCCTCATACCCAGCTACAATATTAGTGGCATCAAACTCCAATTTGTAGGAAAAACAAATCTCTTTCTTGCTGGGGGAAATGAGCACCACACCAACTCCTACTCCCTCTTTTGAATATGCATGATCAAAATTAATTTTCCACATACCACCTATTTCTTTAGCAGCGCTGAGCTGGGGGAAATGAGCACCACACCAACTCCTACTCCCTCTTTTGAATATGCATGATCAAAATTAATTTTCCACATACCACCTATTTCTTTAGCAGCGCTGATTAGAGGAGTTGTGAGTATTAGGGATTCCTTGTATTCTTCATTTACTGTGAGGATGCAACAACCAATATATTCATCAACAACATATATATAGGATGATTTGCATGATTGTTTTGGTCACTAACCACATAAGAAAAAATAGTTTCTATGTATAATCTCATGTTCTCTCCTCAAAAAATCAGTACAGTAGCATAGGTCATGTCCATCTATATTGTACCACCCAGCTTTCTTGCCCATGTTCTAAATAACAACATCCCATAGTTAACAAGAACATCAACCACCGCTACATCCATCATTATGCTTTTAGCAAGAAGTTGAGCCAAGGTGACTACCATATCTTTGATCAACCCATAACATTTTACTTTTCTGGCATGAAAAAAATACAAATCATGATATGATATAGTTATTTACAACCCCATTTTTTCCATACCTACCTTGGGCATAAGATTTTGTGAAGCTCAAGAGTCAAGCATACAATTATGCAACACCTTGTCATGGATATTTAATGTCACATAAAAAGGTGCAACCACCTCGTCTTTGTCATCTATGTGAGGACCAAAGACTATGGTAGGGGAATCATCTTGTAAATTCATAGTATCGGGAGGACTTGTTGAACCTTTTTCTTGTATCACTTTCTCAATTTGCTTGTGATATGAAGGATTTCTAGCTAGCTCCATTAGTGGGACAAGAATCTTGATCTTGGATAGTTTCTTTTCAATGTTGAAAGGTGGAAATGACTCCTCAAGTTCCTTGACCTCCCTTTCTATCCTTGAAGGCTCACCAACTTCTTTAGTCTTGGGAGTATTACTTAGTTCTTTGACTTTATCCATAGAGAGACTTCGACTAAGATTTTTAAGTTGGGGATGACTATATTGGTTAACGTCATTTTACCTGGGTCTGAGGTCATATTGTTTATGCATCTCAGCTTGTAGAGCATCAACAAACATCATGTACTGAACAAAGAAAAATCCTTATTTGTTTGATTCACCTTTGGGGGTTTGCTTCCTACTATTAAGGGAGTCTTCATAATCATATTGGGTTAGATGCATGACATTGGTTTCCCATTGTAACATGTGTATTTCTTCCATATTCTCAACATATTCTTCATCTATTTCTTCCTCTACCATGTTATTTTCATTATTATTTCTTACAAGAGGTTGGATGGGTTGTTCCTCATTCTTTATTTCTCTCCTCATGAGTTGAGCATTAAAATGCCTTCATAACTAGTTAGGGTTCCTTATCCCTCCTTCTTGAGGGGATTTGTTGGCATTACCATTCTCTAATTCAAATCTGGATATCGTGTTTGTCAAATTTCTGATCAATCTAGACATCTCATCCATTTGGGATTCATGAGAATCTTTGATTGGATCTGAAGGACCACAGTCTTCTTTGGTATTTTTTCTTTCTATTTGATCTATTTTTTGACTCATTTTTTCTGATGCAGTCATATTCCCTTCAATTTTTGTTTCATCATCTTGCATTACCAATAGAGTTGGAGCTCTTCTTTCCCTTAATACCATGGAAAATTCTGCATCAAAATCCCCATCTGATATGACCTTAGCTACTTGTTTCAAAGGGTTTATATCTCTAGAGATCTTTTTGTACACCTTTTTGAATCTTCTGTTGAAGTCAACTACGGGATCATTTTCTCTCTTCTTGAGTGAGAAAAATGCGGTCAAGTAATATAGGATATCTCTCTTCTCTCCCCATTGTTTCATAAATGCAGACTCAAGAGTTTTCCATCTATCTATTGAGGCTATAAGAATCTCTCTGACCCATTTAAGGACATGTCCCTCCAAGTTCTGAATAAAAAACCTCATGAGGACATCGCCATGCTCCACAAATAGGTTGTTAGTGAAGTCTTGGAAGGCTGCTAAGTGTTCTTCAACAAATTGAGTTGGGTCACCATTATACCTGGGAAAAAGCTTCAAATAATTCTCAGGGAGGTCATGGAAATTTACAGGGAGGTTTAAAAGGAAAAATATAGCAGTGACCCAAGGGTTTAAAGGTGATGGGGCAGGTTAATTCCCCCCATATCTTCCTCCTCCAAAGTTGGCCATTAAATTATGCAGGATACAATTATGGGCTTCAATGGATGGAGGATTAACATGGTTTTTCAGAAAGGGTTTAAGGGAAGATCTCACCTCTTAATAGAATCCTAACGGTGAATTTTGTAGATCTATCAGGTGTTCAATAGGTATCTTGGAAGCAAAACATGAATAAACATGTATATAAAACAATTCTAAAGATTCTCTACCTCTATGAACAACATAAGGAGATGTTTCTAAATTAGGGTTACCTAAATATGAAGCAATGTGACGTTCTATAAGGTTTCTCCAGGTCACAATATTATCTCGATTTTAGTATATTGGAGTACGCTCAGGATATGGGTTATTTATGGTGTATCTTCTATTAGAAGCCAAATATTTGCATTGTGGAGCCACCAGGTGAAATAATCAACAGTCAGGTGCCTAAAACTCGTTCATCTTCGAGTATTAGAGCTTGCAATGTCGTATCCTTGGAGAAAAATATCTTCAAATTCCATCCTCGACAATGACGCCATTTCAGATGTTATCCCTCGAGATTTTTTGGGCTGTTAGTGGAATGATTTTGAGGCATCCCAAGAGACAACACTTGAGGTGAGCATTAAATGCATGCTTGCAATACAAAAAATATGAAAAAACATGGGTAATTTTTCATCTCTCTCTTATAAAACTCTTGACCCTCAAACAATATCAACCCATATATTAAAACTTTCATCCTCAAGAGGCATTTTTCCATGAGTGTTTCAGACAATTAAGTTTGAATATGGGTGAAGTGATGGATTTAGAATAAATACATGAAAAACATGTGAGGCATTGTTAAGAATGATTCTCATACCTTATGGAAAATAATAATGTGTTGAGAAAATAAGAATTTAGTAGTTCTAACAAATGCACTAGATCATTAAAAAACACATCAAATAGTATACATCTTCAAACATTTAAATCCATGGAGGTACCCTCTGCACATCATTAAACATAAGGAGAAATGACAAGATGTGGTCATTGTTAAGAGGAAATAACTTCAATATCATAAGCATACAACACACAATTACACTGAACATGCTATACAACTTGCTACTTGATCTTTTATTATTGGGTATTTGATACAAGAGGTAAAAATGAGATGGCGACTTTACAAGAACACATGTAGAAAAAGAAGAAAAAACTGAAACATAATGCACATGATGAATATCTTGAAGCCTATTGTCTTAAAAATCTGTCTATGCCTGAGAGGATCTTAATCAAACAACTTTGGTTATAAGAAATTATTAAATTCCCCAAAGTTTTGAACTAAAAAATGAGCTCCTTGCCTTACTTTATAGGATCTTCATTTGTAGGAAAACCATCTATTTAGACCAATACTTCTTCTTGGAGACGGATATCGCTTGTCAGAATCTTGATACTTCCTCTGGTTTCTTAACCAACTCCATCATTCCAACTGATTTTTCCATATTTCGCGGGGTAAAAATATATTTTTACCACCAAAGATGGAATGTTGAAATTGTTGAGAGGCATGTTTTCTTCATACATTTGAATCTTTAAGTGATTCTCCTTGAATGGATTAATTGGATCTGTTCCTGCAGAGAAATACCTAATCAACCATGGAATGATTTGGGTCCATGGCTAGCTGGAAGAACATACAACATATTCTTGTCATCCCCCACTAGTCATCAATGAAAAGTATCATTGACCATCCCTTTGAATATTTTTTTTTTAGCTCTTGCAACTTGTTGGTCAATTGATACAACTGCATCTTATGTAAGACTACCGAATATCCCTTTGAATTCCATGTCAAACTAATGCTACCGGAGAGAGACATTCCTTCCTTCGCAAGATATTGAACATGTTTTGAAGACATTTGTATCCAATATGGTCGATAATTCTCCCTTTTTGGGAGATATTGTGCAGGTGGGCCATCGTCCATGACACTGGGCATCGAAATAGATTTCTTGCAAATACTAGACTATTCATAGATTGGTTTTCTCCTAATCCTTGGGATTTATCATATAAGAGCTTGACACGTGCATGGAGAAGGAAACTTATGGGGTGAAGTGAACTTGATGCTAGATATCTTTTCCAACTAATTTGGTCAGTTGTCAGTGAGTCCCCCACCCACCCGATATATTCCTTCTCGTGCCTTTGTTGTAAACACATGTCATTTTTCCAATGGTTTTTTGTTTTTTTTGAAAACTAGGGAAAACACGTGAAATTGGTATGATGTCGTGATGACATCATCATGGACCCATGGACTCATGGCAATTTCATATTTCTCCATGTCAATGTTGAAGTGTCTTTTGGGATCGACCTACATGTAGATGAGTTTGATGTGGTGACTAGAGTCCCAATGGGCTCCCACTATATAGGTGGATGTCTTTAATGGGCTCAAAAAGGGTCTTGTTGGTGCGCTAGGTTGTCCCTGGATTCCTTGATGTCTAGGTGGAATGTTGAATCAACTCCATGTGATGATGAGTGGATGAGAATATGTGTGTTGAGTAGGTGAACAATAAACCTAACAAAATTGGAATACTACTATCGTGACCCTATGGGAGTGGTTTTGTCTTCTGTAATCCTGTCATGGAACACCATCCATATTTCAAAACATGGCTCTAAAAACCACCATCACACCCCAATCATGTGCTAACTTCCATGTTCTTTTCCCATGAGACATGCATTATCTACCGTAGATCAGACTCACTTGTAGTTGTCGGATGATCAGGTCCACGTTTTCACTAGCGCTCGGACTTTAGGCCCTGGTATTATTATATCATAAGTATTTTAAAATGGTTTAATCTTGTTTTGAGTGTGATTAACTCTCTTATAAGCTCACAATAAGCGCCCAGGCTCTCGAAACTTGGCCTTGGGCTCTTAGGGCTTGATTTTCATATGACCCCTTCAAGGTGCTTGAGCGTTGGTTGACTTCTCTCGATCTATGAGTTCTGTAAGATTGCTTTTGGTATCTATTCTACTTAGATTTGGCCTCATGATATTGATTGGTACGCGTATTAGTGACTAAGTTAAACCTGGTACTAACAATGGGTATCAAAGTCTAGTTAATTATGTGTATAAATTGTGGCTGGTAAGTAACAGGAAAAGAATTAGCAAGAATGTTTTTTGAATTTATGTGTATTATGTGTAATAATGTTCCTCAATTAAGTTGGGGGACGTTAAATTTTTACACTTGAAATTTCAGTAAACATATAAGGAGATAAGTAAAAAATACGATAAATTTTTTAGTTTTCTTTATTTCCCTTTGAAAATTAACAATTCTTATTTTATTATTTTAACTATTATAAATTTTATTATTTTCCTTAGGGTGCCCATTTTAGACCTAAAAAATTATTTAATGTTTGGCTATTAGACTCTCCCAATTTACCCTAGATAAGGGATGTTTGTAACCTCCATTGGATGCTTAGCATAATTATTATTCCAAGAATATCTCAGGATATAGCATCCCAATTGGTGCCATTGTTGGGGATATTTCCCCTAGTAAAATAACAAAAGGTTAATTTGTTATCTTGAAGGTGAATAAGAATGAAGCTAAAAATCAATTTGACTCCTAAAATAATATATTTAGAAGGCAATTTTCACCAAGGAACTCCATTTAATCAAGTTGGAAGGTCAAAGGAGACACACCAAGTCTCATTAAAATCAAGAATTTATTCCTCCTACTCAAGTCTAGATAAATTATTTTCATAAGATAATAAAAGAAGGTAAGTTGGTTCTTCTTCTTCAGGTAATCCTTCATCTCAAAGGAAACATATTTTAGTCCTTGACTATTTTGTATTTAATTATTTTCAAAACTCCTCGTAAAACATTTAGTGAGCCTTCAAATAATAAATCTAAACCATTAGTTGATTTGTCTTCATTTGGTTTTTCTTTTTATGATTGTGGTGAACTGATGTCTCCTTGTCTCCCTAAATATCCTATTCAAAAACATATATGTCAAGAAGATAAATATATTATCACATAGTCCATACTAGAAATAGCTAGTAATAATTAATCCAAACTAGGAAGGATGAAACCCAACTTATCCACCTCCACCTAACCCATGGTTCAAAAATATGTATAGGGTTGTTCATTTACCATCTAATATTAATGATATACCCTATAATTATCTTAAAGTACTATCTAAGTTCAATGGGGATAGTTAAGTGATAGTTAAATATCACATGGCTTATTTCAAGATTGTACTGATAATTTTGCAGTAGAGGAAGATGGAGTCTTCTTGAGAATATTTTGTCATTGTCTTGGAGGAGATGCAAGAAAATGGTTGAGTTTAACTTTCAACTATATTAATATTTGGATAGGATTCCATAATGTTAGAAATATTGTCATTGGTGTCAAAGGAAACAATACACAAGCAGTGATAAATACAAAGGTTGTGATATACAAGAGTTAACCAAGCATTGGATTGAATCAACATATATTTATTATTTTAATAAAAATATGTAGAGAGGGTTAACCCACATGTTCATGACTTGGCATGATGATGTTGATTATGTTTGGCACATGCATAATTATCTCTCTTCTACATGTAATACCATGGGTTTTCAAAACCACAGGATCATTGGTAAATTCCACTTTTATCTTAGGTAAATTCCTATTTTATAGGAGGAAGAGCACTCATTCCTTGATTCTAGGAGATAAGGCGGCTTTGGGGAATAAAAAAATTAATTATTTAATTAAGGATCGACATGTATTTTCAAATAGACACAACTCTCCATGAAGGGTCTTCAATAGATATAAATTCAAAAAGAAATTGAGTGAAATATGAGTGAGTGGAAAAAAAATATCATCCCATATAAAGAGGAGCTTCTCAAGAATAAATATGGATGTGAAAAAGGTGTGAGAAGAATGGAGATAGAAATAAAAATGATCATTTAAAGAAGTTATATTCAATAAAGCAAGAGTTGTAATTGAGGGTTGGTGTTGCTCAAATGAAGAGATTGGTGTCTCTTGCTAAGTTGGTGCTTAACAGTGGGGATTGGTGTCTCCAATAGGTTAGTTCCTACGAATATTTATAAGAATAGGTTGGAGCCTACAAGGATTTTTATCAGTGGGGATTGGTGTCTCTAGTAGGTTGGTGCCTACAAAAAGTTATAAATGAAAGTTTTTGTGTTTTTCTCCCGAAAGGTTTTCCATGTAAATCTTGTGTTCCATGTTATGTAGTTGATAGATCTTATGTATGATTTTTTTTATTGTGGTGATTGAATTTAAATAAGAAAAATATTTTATTATACCGATTCAACCCCCCAATATAAGTGTGTGCTAAACACATAACACTTTTATGAGTAAATGGGGAGAAAACAAACATGATTAGTATCTCCTCTCATACTTTGGTTCAATGAAAATGAAGAATGGTGAACTTGTAACTGATTTCAACAAAATATTTAGTAAAATGTATAATAATACTCTTGATGATATAAGGCCTTCACAAGTTGTTTCTAAAGTAGCGTATTTAGGATCCTATGAACCAAATTTTACTATGATGCTTAGACAGAGAATTTCCAAGATCCTTGATATTATGCTAAATGATGTTGTATATTTTGAGGGGAATGTGACAACTTCTGGGAAAATTAAGCTCAAGGTGAAACCACTAATAAAAGGAAATAAAAAATGAAATCCCTCCTCAAGTTCCATCTTCTAATTCTCAAAATTTTAAAATGGAAGGGAATAATGCAGGTGGTGAGGGTGTCCAAAATGCTAGGGTAAGAAACTAAAATTTCTCAAATAAAAATCAAGCACCTTAGAGAAGACATTTTAATCATTAATTGTTTACTAGATAAAAAGGCTTGAATACCCT
>CBVK0101484995.1:0-10293 GCA_900067695.1 Picea abies | reverse complement strand
TCCGATCTCACCAACTATAGACACCCTCACCTTTGTATCATTTGTAACATTAGAGAGCATTGTATCATTGAGCATAGAGTATAAAGAAAGAGTTGTAGCAGAGCGTTGTAGAGAAGAACCCATGTACAGAAGTTTTGAATTAATATATGAAGCTTTGATTCAGATTCATGGTGTTATGANNAAGTTTTGAATTAATATATGAAGCTTTGATTCAGATTCATGGTGTTATGATGTTCTCTGTGTATAAATGCTAAATGGTATGCTTATGGTTGTTTATTCTCTATGTTATGCATTTGCTTTAATAGTGTGTGAATGTATGATTTCATGTTGAATGTTGAAGTCTGAGAGAGGGAGTGAATGAGTTTCAATTGTTTCTCATCCTGAGTGAGAGTTCCTGCAAGGAGTGCAGTGAAACATTCGCAAGAAGTGCATTGACAGAGGTTCAGAGTTTATCTCTGAAAGCTCGGGAGAGATACCATTGTTCTCATTCCCGCAAAAGTGCAGGTGAAGCACAGAATCCATGCAAGGTGTGCACGGGTCGGTTGAAAGCTCAGAACTTATCAACGAAGGGGTTAATTAAAGGACTGTTGTTGCAGGAGGGAGTACAGAGTCCATAATTCAAATACTTGAAAGTATTTGAGGGATTGTCTCAAGGAGTGCATGCAGGAATCTTTTTCAAAGAGTCGAAATTACTAAGAAAGTTCAGAAGGGGTAGCGTCGTTGAAGTGTTCAAAGGAGGACAAGGTCGAACTACTTCGAAGGGAAACAAGGGTCGAAGTCATCTAGCAGAAGTTAAGTTCCAGTGGAAGAACCTTGATTTGTTTTGCAGAAGTTGTCCGGAACAAACAAGTGGTCAGAATTCTCCGTGAAGAATTCGTGAAGTAGCATGGACCGTAGGATCCAGGGAAGTTGCAGGGTGGTTAGAGGCAGGTGAACTCATCACTCTAGGATCTGGAACCAACATATACCGTTGATCATGGTTCGCACAAGTCGTCGGATCATTTCGACATTTCGGGGATCCTGACGACAAGGAGTCGAGTGCAGTGGAATGAAATTCCCAAAATTGTGGGTTGCGATAGGAAGTGACGTGGAGTTTGGGATTTCGGCACTTCAAGTGTTAGGGAATGGAGGAGACAGTGCTTTGGGAGTGAGAGTCCCGAAAACCCAGAAGAGTGACAGGTGGCAGGAGTCTACATCAAAGGTAGAAATCCACAAAGTTTGAGAAGATAGGTGGCGTACTTGTCACCAGGCATAATCAAGTTACGTTGACTATTTCAGGGTTTTGTGGGCGGAAGAGGTGGAAGCCTCGCATTTGGATTCACGAAGTTGTGAAGTCTGAAACCCTAATGAAGTGAGAATCCTGTTGGGAAGTCAATCTTTGTTGAGTGCATCTGAGTTCGGTGATTCGAGTTTCGGAGGTTGTAGAGACAGGAACCCTTGACAACAGGGATCGCGAAGTCGCGAAACCCAAAGTCCCGAAGTTGCGAAGGGCGTGATCCTATTTCAGGTCAGGAGATTTGGGGTGATTCTTTGTGTTTGATCATGTGAGCACCCTCATAAGGACCTGTGGTTACACAATTGTGTGTGTAAGGTATTTCCCGAGGGGAAACCAAAGAGTCAATAAGACTCAAAGGGCAGATTTAGAGCGATCCTGCGCAGACCTTGACCCGAAGGTTTGGGGGTCTGCATCACTTTCATTCAGAAAGGATTCCTCTTTAGATTCAAATTCATATGGGAGAGACGTCCTCCAGGATTAACATACAAGAGGCTAGACATTGAGGAGATATGAGACACCCTAGAGAGGATTCCCTTGTTTTAGTGAAGGAAGTCAATCAAAAGGACTGGGATGTGGACATTTTAACCTTGATTTTGAGACATGTATATTGGTTGGCAGAAAAAACATTTGTTGAGATACCTATGTGGTACGAGTGGATATGGATTGAGATATGCCTCAGATGGAGATGTGAAGCTGTAGAGTTACACAGACTCTGACTGGGCAGGGAGTGTAGTGGATCGGAAGAATAATTTGTGATGTTGTTTCAGTATGGGATCACTATGATCTCATGGTTAAGCAGAGAGAAGTCATTAGTGGCACCAAGTACAATAGAGGAAAAGTATATAGCAGCCAGTATTGCAAGTCGTGAAGCAGCATGGATTCAGAAGTTTCTTGCAAGAATTCATTCAAGACATGATGTCGAAGGGATTTGTGAAGCTCCAATACACATCCACAAATGAGTATCATCGGGTAGACATTCTCCTAGAGTGGTCATGTTGATTTGACTGAGGAGAATGATACATTCACTCATGATTAGTCATGATGATTGTCCTAGCGGTGAATGGCCCAGGCATAGTCTTTCTCCTTAGTCATGTTGATTTGACAAGGAGTGGAAAATATTTGAGTTGTTGATGTTTCTCTAGGTGGTTTCATTGGGAATACATTCTCCCATAGTGGTCATGCTAATTTGACTGAGGATAATGATACATTCACTCACAAGATTATCCATGTTGATTTGGCTAGTGGTGAATGGCCCAGGGTGTTGTTGTTCTTGAGCTATTAGCATCGGGAAGACATCCTCCTAGAGGGGCTATGTTGAATTGGATGAGGAGAATGATACATTTCACTCACAGTATTATCCATGTTGACTTGGCTAATGATGAATGGCCTAGTCACACTTAGAGACTCGAGGTGCTATCACATACCTGCTCTAGGTTGGAGTGATCTATGTTGATCAGAAGTGCATGTGAGGAGAAGTATACATCAACTCAGTGCATGTTGGAGATGATTACATCAACAAAGGATCATTGACAAGTGTAACAGGGAGTTGTCCCAGGAACAGTATTATGGACTCAAGGTGCTTGAGGTGCAGAATGGCTCCCTCATTGAGAGGGAGTGTTGATGTTTAGACGACATCAGGAAGATATTCTCCCAGATTAATTATTAATATATGTAATAATAACAATAATAATAAATAGTTATTATAATTATTAGAGACGCATCCTTTCATGGATGGTCACCATATGTGCCTTTAGGTTCTCTATATATTTGGCACATTCATCATTGTAATAATGAATGAATCTCATATACAATATTATCTCATATAATATCTCATATAAAAATTCAACAATAAGTTAATTGGTTCAATCCCTTACTGACATATTTATAAGATAGAGTTCCATAGGAAAGGTTCCATAGTGGGGGTTGGGAAAATCATTTTGGAGCTTGGTGTGTTTCAAAGGACCGATACCCGATATTGTAGTGCTCTTGATATGTGGTAACCAATCAAGAAAAGTAGATCTATTATTGAATTTTAATCAGGAGATGAATCCAATGGATGTTGAGTGTTGAGGGTCTATATGTAACCTATGGACAGAACACACAAAATAAGGAGGAGATATGATCATTCTTTTGAATCCCATATTTGAGGAAGATTCAAAGAGATCTGGAGCCAACACCGTGGATATTTTTGTGTATGTGGAAAAATCTTTGGAAGCACAGAATGTATAAATAACATTGCATGAATCTATTTCGAGTGTGGATGTTCATGGATGTGAATACAAGTTGAGAAGCTCTAAGGTCCAAGGATGTGATAGGGTGAGAGTTTCTAAGATTGCAAAACTAGTAGTGGAAGAATGAGAAAGAATAAGTAAGGCAAAGACTCAGAGATTCAGGGTCCCAGGAATGAACGAAGATGAAATACAATTGTATAAGGGGGGATGGGAAGTGCAAAGTCTAAGAACTATTGAAATTATATAGATTATGAACTGATCAAGAGTACTATGACAACAAATACAAAGCAGTGAATTTGTACAAGAGAATACTTGAAGGAAGAAAATAATCTGGCATTGTTGACAAAGTCGGGAGATTAGTGTTTCTAGTAGATTGGTGTCTACATATGGCTAAATTGGTGCTCAGCTAAGTGGATTGGTGTCTCCTGTAGGTTGTTTCCTAAAACAAATTACAACTGTAGGTTGGTGCATACATGTATTTTTGATTTGGTGCTCATAAGAGGAGATTGATTTCCACATTAAATCTTTGTGTACTATGGATTGTATAGTTGTATGTTAAACTATTGTAGTAAGTAAAGTAACACATTGATAAATATTGTAGGAAAAGAAAAGTGGCATTGTATTGATTCACCCCCCTCTTAGTACAAGTGTGCCAACAATCAGTATCAAAGTGTGTCCCATTATAACATTCTAACCACTGGAAGGTGAGTCCCTGCAACACATATGGATAAATAGGAAGGTTTCTCTACAAACATAAATTTTATATTTGATGGATCAAACTATGCAATGTCTGGAGTGTAGTTGAGACTGGTTACACAGCTCCAACAACAACTCCAACAAAAGCGTTTGGAGATTTATGTTTTTCAAGTTCAAAACTATATTGCTTTATCATTGATTGAGATTTGCACTCTCTGATGAAGAAAAGTTTCCCCCTTGATGAGGGTAATCCTTCGATTTTCATTTTTATTGAATAATAAAGTAAATATGTCATTGTCATGTTTATTATAATGTTTGGATTCTCTATTTTGGTGTGAAGGAAATTCAAATATATATTTTTGTGATACACACTTCTTCCAGTTTACTGAAAGAGAGCCTAGCAATATCCAAGTTTTATTATTTTATTGTTTTATTGGTAATATCAAATATTTGGTTGTGCGATAAGAAAAACTCATTTGAATCATACTCTCATCCACCCTGTTATCTTATACAGATCTAAATTTTAAGGATTTGGTGTCTCTAAAGATGGTATAAAGATGCCAAGTCTTAGCTCAATTATTGGGAATACAAGAAGATATCATTCAACAGAATATGGATAGTATTAAAAATATTATTACGTTTAAATTTAAGGAGAATATGTGGTGTGACAAAGAATTAGAGGATAAAAATAAATTAAGATACTGCAAGGACGTGGCCAACCACAATCTAGAAGATCAAAAGTATCTTTCAATTTTAACTAGCACAAAGAAGAAAATCAACATTGTTAAAATACGAACCAACTCCCATGAGATACATAGATAATATGGGCAATGGAAAATTCCAAAAACACCATGGGACATAATAGTTTCTCATTTTTTTTACACTAAGAAGGTTGAAGATAAAACTCGCTTTATCCTAGAGTGCATTATGTATACCCAAATTAGAACACAATTTAAAAATATTTGTCACAATACTAGCGTTCCTAACCTCCTATGTCATCAAAATTATGGATATCTAGGAACACTTATATTAATTCTCAAAGAAGAGCCTAGCAGTGGCCTCGAATGTGATATTATTTTTACATGGTGGAAAAATGGTCATTTTAGAGAAATAATTGAAAACCATTAAGACACAATGGTCATTTTAGAGAACATGTTTGGTTGAGGGAAAACTTGACATGTAATCCACGGATATTGACTCCCATGTATTGTCTAGGGAAAGGGGAGGAGTGAAACAATTTATTCTTTATGGATGGTTTATTAGTGGAACATGCAATGCATGACCTAATATATTGGCTAACGTCCTGTAAAATATTTGGATAGTAGAAATATTTCTAAAGTACCATTATTGTCTTATCCACAATGAAGTGTCCTGCCACCCAATTGTAATGTGTCTCCCAAATTACATTTTGATTCTCACTAAGGAACATAAATATGACCCATATAGCACAAGAGCACATCCTAGAGGTGGAAGTCCATAATTTTTTTGCTTGCACTCAGTGTCTGATAAGTAGCAACAAAGTGAAAGTCATTGTTGTATAATTGTGGCCACCCAAAGTTATCACACCCACATGAGTTAACAACTATGATTAGCACCACAACAAAGGGATTATTGAGGCATTCTTAAACAAAATTAATCATATTGATCCGTAAACTATCATGGATATTACACCGAAACAATTCGTCAAAATAGATTTTATAAATAAAACGGAAATCTAACTATAAAGGTTAAATTCCTTTAGATTCCATAATATTTAGTTGTTGATTTTATGCTTATGCATGAAATATATAAAATGTTGGAAATTATATAGAACAATAAAATACAATCACACACCATCCACAAAATAACAAAAACATTTTCTCTTGGAAACCCTTTTGGGAGAAAACCCATTTAGAAGGTGAGGTTGCTCTACTCTCTTTTCTTTGGTACGGAAATAATGTAAGTAAAAAGGAGAAGAAACTCTCTATGGAGTTACCTGAGATCTATGACCTGTTAGGATACTATAGAACACTAACCCCCTCTATCATAACCTATTATTTCCCACTCCTAGTTGTTATGCTCTGCTTTGGAGAAAAATACAATAACATAGAATGGAACCGCTTCTCCTCCTAGTGGCCCGATATTTAACATGGTTCGATAGCCATCTAGGGTTAGAGTTTTGACTCCCTCAACCCTCAATTATTATAAGGTTTTGGAAATTATATAATGTTCTTATAAAATCCACTAAGCGGATATCCCCATATGTTTAATTAGTGAGGGTTGACATGGCATCCACTCATACCATGGTGATCAATATGGTAGGTCAACTTGCGGGAGGCATAAAATTCACATATGAACTCTGATTGAGGAAATTCTTGCATTGTTAGAAAGGTATCGGTGTGTAGAATATAGAATATTTTTAGATAGTAAGGTTTGGACCATTAAAAAATGTTTCTTTATGCCTCAAAATGTCTCTCAAAGATTTAAAAATGTTTTTGGACCCAAATTTCCAAATTTGGACCAGCAGCCAAAATGACCATGAAATATTATCCCTCTAATATTTCCACCCTGAAAGTATTGATATAGATGAAAAATAATATAATGATCCAAACTGGAACATACCTCTGCATTTAGGGAGGATTTTGGTACCTAAAACCTTTTCTCAATTATGTGAGGAAATTTTTCCTCCACCTTCTCCTTGGAGTACCATTTTTCTTTGCTTGGATGTTGTACTTTCAACCCAAATTCCAAAGGTCATACTACCCCTATCTTGAAGTTCTGGACCTCTTCTGCAAAATTGTGTCCTATTCTAACTTAGCATGAGCTTCTGGTGCTAAGTCCTCTATGGAAGGTAGGACCTGATCCTCCTCTTGATCCAACATGGAAAGCTCATAGAGTTTGAGATTCTCCTCGTTCACTACTAAGTAAATGCACATGTATGGGGGTAGACTGAGTCTATTGTCATTATATCCCACCTTTTCCAATACATCAAAAGGACCATATCAAAAAGACTTTATCTTATTACTAGGACCTTGTAGTCTTTCCTTATTAACTTGTAACCATACTTTATCTCCCACTCTAAATGTTATCTCTGTTCTATGCTAGCATTGTATATCCTTGTACTTTTCTTGTGTCTTCTTCAGCATCTCTTATACTTGAAAATGGATCTACCCGATCTTCTCGACATTTTTTTTTCTTTTAATGCATAACCTTTTTACGAATCCCCTATTAATTTCCTTAGAAAATATTCCAAGTTTTTTTTTCTATAGAGGATGAAGTGTTTTCTATAGAATACATAACGTTAGGGGTTGGAAATCTTGAAAAATGGAAAGCTAAGGACAACGAATGATGCCAATCTTAAATATTAAAAAATGTAGGGAAAATCATCATCCCTCACATACAAAATCTCTTCAATTTGGAAATTAAGTAGGGATTCCCTAAATCCTAGACTCAAAAACTGATTTTTCCTATCTTTAAAAGTGGGGAGAAAAGAAATACCTTTAATTATATAACCATTATGATTATCCCCATCTTAAAAAAACTATATGGAAGTATTTTGGAAAATAAGATCAACATATGGCTTGAAAGCCATAGAAAAAGTGATAAAGGCCAAAACAAATTTAGAGGATATCATTCAACTATGGACCATCTTGTTATGCTTAGGATCATTGCAAAGGAGTGTGACAATAATAAAACCAATCTCCTTTGTTTCATTTATTTTAGAAAATATTTTGACACAGTGCCCGGGACTAACCTTTGGAATATGTTAGAAGAGATAAAAGTACCTTTCAAGATGAGAGCTACTATACTAAAGTTATATGAGAGTGTTCTTGCCAAGTTCAGGAACATTGAAGGATGGTCGAAAGAAATTAACTACAATATAGGATTCAAGCAAGGTTATGATAATCAAATACAAAAATATCTCATACGATACTTTCTTATATGACAACACTAACTTGGAGGAAGGGCCTTCATAAAAATATATTGGAAATGATATTCATTACAAACTCAATCCAAACTATAGCATTGAGAAAATGATAAATGGAGGGTGGAAATTTTATTATGGTTTTGAAAACAAGTGTAAATTATCTTATATAGATGTGAAGTTTAGGTATTTGGTATCTCTAGAGAATCCCTAAGAAAGATAGAGAAGATCCAAAAGAATTTTATAACTTATAATATCAAAATTAAAGGCAATACTCCCTATCATATCCTCCTCGTATAAATGAGCCTTTCCCACATTGAGTGAAAAACCATGATTAGGTACTTAATTTAAAATAACAAATAAACAACGTTGACAAAAAGAGGGTCCACAAAAATTATTTAAACTCCATGTAAAACTACCAACATCTCAAGTAGCGATGGCATAAAGATGCCAAGTATTGGTTAAATCATTGGGGAATAGAGGACGATTCCATTCGGCAGAATACGAATAGTATTAAAACTAGTATTACATCTAACTTTAAGGAGAATCTATGGTGTGACAAAGAATTATAGGATAAAAGGAAACTAAGATACTACAAGGAGGTGATAAACCCTAATCTAGAAGATGAAAAGTATCTTTAAATTTTGACTAAGCACAAAAAAGAAAATCAACATTGCTAAAATATGAACCAACTCCCATAAGCTACATAGAGAAACTGTGCATTGAAAAATTCCCAAAACATTGTGGGACATAATAATTTATCAGAGTGCCTTGTAGAGTCTACGACAGATTAATGATTATCATTTCATCATGGCCTTCTCTGATTAACGACTCGGATCTTCCATTAGATTTCCTTCGTTGGAGTTTAATTTTATAACTCACTCTGATTAGTACCCTGCAATGAATGGTCGAGATATATTCACGGATATATAACATCAAGGATTAGACACTTTTCCTTAGGTACAAAACCAACAAGGTTCATACTCGGCCTGACCTATGAATTTCAAATTAACACGTGTCCACCTTTGTACATGTTGGATGCCACTTATCCTAACATGTGGCTCTGCCACCTAGTCATGACATGTGGCACTCAAAATCGAACACAAGGTCCTTCCTAAAAAATCAATTCTACTTTACATGTGACATAATTCCCACATGACACATGGGACAACCTCTATATGCCACATGGACCAATTGAAATTGGACATGTCATCATTGCGAGTATGATCCTTTTCATTTTTCAAGCTTATAGATCAAAACCAATGGCTAGGATCCAATCTTCCTTTCGTCAATCAACGGTCCTGATCACCCCTTAGAGTTCTTCCTTCGGAGTGCATCCCTTCTGGGTCTGTAACTTACTCCGAACGACATCCTCCAAAGACCAGCTAGGATTATTTTATCTCACCAGATCAACAACCAAGATCTTGTCTAGCCCAAGTCTCTCCGTCGCATTGATGAACGGTCAGATCTTGTCACCGCACCAAATCGATGGCTACGATCCTTCAGGGGTGAAACAAGGTCTTCTCACTTGCCAGTAATATGTGGGGCCCTTATGATGGATCGACGACTAAGAGTTAATCTCTCCCTTACTCTGATCGAGGTCCAAATCCCACCTCACAGTCTCCCTGTTGGAGATGTCCTCCATGTTTTACCATGAATCATCCTCTCCAATGAGTGGCTTGGACCTAATTATCTCACCAAATCGATAGTCTATATCAAATCTCACCCTTGCTCTAGTTAACAGTCCATATCTCCCCTCAAAATCTCCTCGTCGGAGCCCATATCTGTGGCTTACTTTGAATGGCACCCTACGATGGAAAATGGGGTTATATTATCTCACCATATCGACGGTCGAGATTTAATCCCGCCCCTACATTGATAAAGGGTCCATATATAACCACCATGCCAAATTGACAGTCATGATTCCTCCAACGAAAAACAAGGGTTTTTCTCAGGCTTAACAGTGTAGTCCAGGACATAGCCAAATTTCACGAGAGTTTTCTCCAATCCTTTTCAAGACTTATGAGTTTTCAAGGACTCTCTCTTGGGTCCAAGGCATTCCATTTCCTATCCAAGGTGCCTCTGTTTTGTCTTATCCCACAAGTATTCCTTTGTTGCAGGGATTCAAACATGGAAACACACAGGTGTAGACACACACACACACAAAGATATATATATATATATAT
>CBVK0101484994.1:0-20334 GCA_900067695.1 Picea abies | reverse complement strand
AGAGAAACTTACAATAAGTGGGGATGTTGGGTCGTCTTTTGGATTGCTATATAATAGATATTTGAGTTATTTACATACTCAAGTTGCTATAGGGTTATATATCACACAAGATTGTCACGGACATAAACTCATAGTTGATTTTCTAAAGACAGAGATTGTTTGTAATCAAAGACACCAGGATATCCAAGAAAATATATTCCATACAAACACAAGGCCATCTCTAAAAATACACCATCAAGCTCACAAGTTATATATATATATATATATATATATATATATATTTCAATTCAATACACACAAAGATAAACAAGTTACTCATCTATAAATTAGGAGTTGTTGGAAACTACTGAAGGGTATGGCTCTTTTCATCCAACCATAGGAAAATTTTCACTATGCACTACTACAGCTAGCCACCCCTAAGCTAGGATACGATATCATGAGAAAATTTCTCAGAAAAATTAACCAGGGTCCTTTGTTATTTCTTCTCGAACCCCAGATTTCTCTGTCTCTTCATTTGTATGTTCCTCTCTTCCCCTTGTTCCCCCTTGACCCAACCATCTATTCTTTCCCCAGACCTCATGGTAGCTTCAGAATCTTCTCGACGGGCTATTCCCATACCTCTCATTGATTTCCAAGAGGACTCCTCAACCACCAACTTGATTGGTAATCAAAATTCTGGGTAGAGGATTGTTGAAGGTATGCACTCTTTTTAATTTTGATAGAGTATTTCCTTGGAAGGATCATTTCAATTAGTGAGGGTCTCCCTCTTTCACCATTCCTCTCATGACATCGTAACCTATGAAGGAAATCCCTTTAGAAGTATTTCAACAACTCCCTATTGCATTAATAACCAAATATTCACATTACACAATTTATCAAACGTCCATTGTCTTTCAATAATCACATAAGAGGTATGTCTAAAGTTTTGGTCATGATAATAGTTATATTTACAAACTAGGTGAAACATGGGTCTTACAGTTTTCTCTCCCTTCTTTAAATATGAAATAGGGATCAAGCAAGGTTTTCCTCTCTCCCCTTTTTGTTTCTCATTACTGCATAAGACCTTAGTAGATCTCCTAAGGCTCGACCACCATAAATAGAAACATCAAAGGTATAAATGTTGGTACTCCCTTATATGTCACCCATTTACTCTTCTTTGGTGACATGTTAAAATTATGTGAAGGAACTAAAGGAACGGTTGAAAACCTTAAAGAGGTCATTTGTCTCTTTTGTGAGGAAATAGGTATGAAACTTAACATTGACAAGTCAACAATATCCTATATGGGTATCTCAAAGAATAAAAATGATTTGTATTGTATTCCCAATTATTTCCTTTTTAGTTATTGGCAACAGATTATGGGATGAAATACCTTGTCTTTCATTCGAAATAAAACCGATATAAAAAATGTGACTAGCAGTGGCTAATTGCCAAGGTAGAGAGGAAACTCAACATATGGTGCAATTGATGGCTCTATAGAGGTGGTCGATTGGTTCATGTAAAATTGGTTCTATAAGCGATCCCCATGTATTGGATGTCCCTAGGATGGATTTCAAAAGGATTCCTAGACACAATTAGGAAGTTAGGTTTCAATTTCACTTGGCCTGGAGAGGTAGGAAACAAAGGTATGGTTCTAGACTCCTAGAAAAAACTTGTTTCTCCAAATATCGAGGTGGATGACTCCTAAGTAACATATTCCTTTTTTAAAAGGATATAATAACCAAAAATGTATGGAGATTGATACATAGATCTAGACTTTGGGTACAGATAATTAAAGAGAAATATATAACTCCTAAATACATGGAGGAATAAATAATAAAGCAATGGCTATGGCCTCTGCCTTGATAGGAAATCGGTTGGTATGGATAATTATCAAAGGTAACAAATTCCAAACTAGCTTGGACACCTGGATTGTTAGTAATAATGCATATAGGCTCCCACCCCAACTAATTATGGACTTAAAAAGTTAGGGCTACCATACTATGAGACAAGTACCTCAGGGATTCATAACTCTAGATACGTCACAACAATTTATTTCTTAGGAGGAGATTGGACTTTGAGAGGGGAATGAAAAAATATAGGAACACTATACTCAAAGGATAAGAAGTTGGTTCATAAACATAAATGATAAATATGATGATCTATTTTGGTCTTTAAATATTGTAGTTAACTATGAGTTGTGACTAGGATACAAAGCCCTTGCTATAGAGGGTAACAATATTTTAGGGACCTAAACTCCCTAACCCCTCATGTAGGTAGAATAATATTTTTTCCATGTAATAAAGGCCAATATTAATAAGGCCTAGTAATAAGGAAGAATAAGTCAAATGTAAGAAGACCTAATAGAAGCTTTCACTTCTAGAAATATATTCCTCTAGATTTTTCTCTTGGTAGATAGATTTAGTATAAATAGGAGTCGAGGGCATGAGAGTTTTTGTATTGAGAATTATTGTATTGAGATTATTTGTGCTACCACTGTCCACAATGACCTTACATACCCTGTCTTTGGTCTTGCAAGAAGTCCAGAAAAGTCTGTTTCTTTGGACTGAACTCTCCACCTCCTTCTATGGTGTTAAAAGAGCTTTTTGCATCATCAGTGATCTTCTGCCTTCAACATCTTCTGCCTCAATATTTCACCTCTACACTTCGGCAATGTGAGTCTATCCACCTTATTTCTTTTTTTCTGGAAACTAATAAGACTTGTGCCCATTCTTTCCACATGTAAAGCATGTTATTACTCCACCTCTTCCTCTTCCTCTACCTCTGGTACGAGGAAAAATATTATTATCAGCATAATCTCCACTCTGCTCATCATGTTTCCCTCTCTATTCAGCATATTTCCCTCACTGTGAGCTTCCACCTCTCTCAGTTCAAGTCTGAGTTTTCTTCCAGTCCTCCTTGGGTTTCTGATTTTTATCCTGGGCAACTGATTTTCCTTTGGGCTGACTTATGCCTTGGCTTCTTTGACCTTGCTTTCAGCTCAGCTTCTCTTTAGCTTTTAGATCCATCTAATAAGCATCTTCCACCATTCAAATGGTCATCATGCTCATCTCATCCTGAATGTCATATCTCAGGCTATTCATGTACCTGGCAACTCTTTCATCATCACTTTCTCGATGACCTGCCCTAATGCTCAGCTTGTAGAATTCTTCAGTATATTATTTCACTGTCATCAGCTTCTGTCTCAAGTTTTGCATTCTTTGAAACAGAGTAATTTGATAATCCCTAGGGATGAATTTCTCCTTCATATTCGTGATCATCCTATCCCAACTCTTGATCTTCTACTTTCCCTTGCAACATCTGTCAGCTTGTAGCTCATCCCACCACAATGCTACATGTCCCTTTAATCTCGTGACAACATGTTTGACCTTCTTGTCCTCTTCGACATCTTCATAGTCAAAATATGTGTCCAGAGCTCTAATCCAGTCTAGAAGCTCCTCTGCATCCAGATTTCCCTCATAAACTGGAATGTCCATTTTCGCTCTGGCACCCATTCTTGCAATAGCCCTAATCAGGCGTTCGTTTGCTGCAAATTCTTCCCCTTCATGTTCATCTTCATTATCACTTTTGGAATCACTAAGATCCCCAGCACTGACTGTGCACCTCTGTGTTGTCTCCATGTCTTCAAGTTTGGCGCATAGATCATGCATCTCTCTCTCCATGGCTGGATCATGCATCTGCCTACCCCTTCTTCTTGGCATTTCCCTGTCCTCTGGCGGATCGAGTGTTTTCCTGTCCCTTCTTCTCGGTGGCATGGTGAATTCTCCTTTTCCCTGCTATAGAAAGCAAAGAAACCTTTATGTGCTCTGATACCAAGTGATGACGCAACCCTCCCAACCCGCAGGTCGGAAGTCCACACACACAGGATCATTCCTCTTCCACTGGTCCAAAGAGCTCTCAACAATTGGCTCTTCAATTTCCCTTTCGAGAAATCTGCACCCACAAATAACTTTGAGAACTTTCCCCCTTTCTACTTCGAGAGATCGAACTTCGCAATTTCATGAATCTAGTGGTCAAGCGCCTTGTCTCTCAATCTCTGAAACCCAAAAATAGTCAACACTTGACCTTTTCCTTGACAATTTCAGATTTCTCCTTATCGTGATTTCAAGAGTTGCGATGTCAAGCAACTCATCCCCTCGACCCCCGAAACCTGAATTTATGAGACTCCGATGTGCTCGCAAGGTTGACTTTCCAACATCTCTTCATTCCATTGGGATTTTGGACTTCGCGATTTCAGGAATCCTGATGCGAAGATTTTGGGACTTCACCCCATGAAACCCCTAAATGGTCAACGAAATTGACTTCTTTGTCGATAGTGCGCCACCTATCTGCCCTGTCGATTCCTATGGCCCAAATGCTCCTTTCAGCCCTTTGGAACTTCGCACTTCGTGATTTCAAGAGTCTTGATGCAAAGATTTCAAGACTTCAACTCACAAAACTCTGAAATAGAAATCCACGGGTAAAACCAATGGCTCTTGTTGGCTTGAAATCTATGGTTCTACTTCTCCTGAGCTTGAACCCCTCGAAAACACTCGTCGTAACTCCCCTGCTTCTCCATGAGATCTGACAGCTCACGGGACTTCATGAATTCTCCAAAGAGAATTCCAACCATCCGTCTCTTCCCTTGAGAATTTATGCACGACTAAACAAAGTATCTCTCTCTGTGGAACTTTTCCTACTACGGCATGATTTCAATATCTTCCTTTTCAGTCTTTCAAGGTACTTGGCCTCTTGCCTCCCTTTGACAACTTCAAAGGTTCAAATCCTTCTAAGTTTTTTCTTGACTTCGAGTATTTCAGAAAAAATCATACTCGCACTCCTTGCAGCAAACCTTCAAACACCTTCAAGTGTTGAGTTCCCTTCGACTCTACACACACCTACAACAGCAGTCTCTCAACAAGTCATTCAGGTTACAAAACCTGAACCTCTACTCAGCCTGCGCACACCTTTCACGGCTTTTGTGCTCGACTTGTACTTATGTGTGAATGAGAACAAAAGATACCCTATCTGATCTTTCAGAGACAAACCTCTGAACCCTTTGTCAATGCACTCCTTGTGGACAATTCAACTGCACTCCTTGCAGGAACTCTTGCTCAGATAGAGAAACAATTGAAACTCATTTCGTTACCCTTTCCTCTCAGATTTCAAACATTCAACAAGAAATCATTCATACATAGTATAAAAGCAATTGCATGACAGAAAGAGTAAAACATTCATGAGCATAAACATTCAAAAATGCATACACAGAGAATAATTGAACGCCATGAGTCTGAATCAAAGCCTTCCTGTATTAATCCAGAACTTTTGTACATGGAATTCGGCTACATAGCTCTCTACTCCTTCTCTTCTATGCTCTATGCTCTCCTCTCTTTTACAATACACAATGAGGGTGTCTATATCCCATTTCCCTCTCTCATTCTAAACTGTCTAATCTATGCATTAAATTCTATCTACTTGCATTAACTATTATAAATGCCTTCTACCTACTAAGGACGAGAGTGGATTTCTCAAGGTCTATTTACATTTTACAAGTGTGCCTCCACTTGATGACTTCATTAATATTTCAAGACGTTTTCAAAATTCACATTGAGTGCTTTTCCAACTGTCTTTTATCACCACGTTGGCTCACTAGAGATGCTCCTGCATCACTTAAGATGAAAAATATTGGACCGTGCAAGGTCATAAGGAAATTTGGGGCAAACGCATATGAGATTAAACTACCAGATGGGGTCGAAATCTCATCGATATTCAATGTCATGGATTTGTACCCTTACAGAGCTGAAGAAGCAAGAGCAGAAGATGAACAAGAAAAGATTCAATGGAAAAAACAAATGCCTGTAGCTGAAAAGCCACAGATAGAAAGCATAATTGACAAGAGGATTAGCAAAAATACCAGGAGAAAAGAGTATTTTGAATACTTGGTCAAGTGGAAAGGGCATCCAGTTGAAGATGCCATCTAGGAGAATGAAGTAGAAATTCAAATGCATGGATAGACCGTGCAATAGCTCATGAACAGGAGTTCATGAAAATTTTCAAGCGAGGGAGTACGATGCAGGTGCATCGTATAAATCCCAAGCGCGTGCCTAAAGCCAAGGAGACAGTGGGATGCACATATGTAATTTGAACACATTTTTGTGAAAACGTTTTGAAATTTAAAATATGAAACATTAATGTAATGGACAGGAGGAAAGTGCAGTTGCATTTATATCTTGAAGATCCAAACTGATTTTGGAGCATATTTTCCTATCCGCGGATGTGCTAGGCATTTATGTATGTTTAATGCAAGTAGGTAGATTTAAATGATAGATTAGACAGTTTTATAATCTTAGGAGGGAAAACAGAGGATAGACACCCTCACCCTTTTATCCTTGTATAATAATTCATAATTTCGTAAGTTGTAGAGCTGCAGAGGAGAATAGAAGAGCACAGAGGATTTTTATGCATTTAGTTGTTATTTGCCATTTACAGGAGCACTATAATTAATAGAAGAGATCTTTGATTCCAAATCTATGTGTGTGTGGTGGTTATTAGAATCACCTATTAAATGGTATGTTGCAGGCTATTTATGTTCTTTGTATGCATTTTGTTTTAATGTTATGTGTGTGTGCATGCTCTAGAATTCTATGGTGAATGTTTGAGTTATGGACAAAGGGAGAATGAGTTCCAATTGTTTTTCTTTCTGAGAACTCCTGCAAAGAGTGCAGTGGAGGGTCTGCAAAGAGTGCATCGACCAGGTTGTGGATTTCATCTCAGAACTCTCAAGAAGGATTCAAATTGTGTCTTTACAGGCAGGAATGCTAGCAGAGCACAGAGCCGTGAAAAGTGTGTGTAGGCTGGGAGAAGGGAATGAATTTCTTCAAACTCATAGAGGAGTTAAAGAATTCTCTGTTGCAAAGAGTGAACAGAGATTCCCTCGAAGGACAACTGTGAGTTATCTCTAAGTGTGCAAGATTCGTGCATAGAGAAGTCTTGAAGCCCAGAATTCTCCAAGGAAAGGTCGAAGACCCAGACAATCAATTTCGTTTGAAGGTCACAGAGGGCAAGTGAAGGTTGAATTGGATCGAAATCAAGAAAAGAATAGGTCTAATCACCTTTGCCAAACTTTAGATTCAAGGACAGAGGCGGACGGTCTGAATTCTCCATGGAGAACTCATGAGATCATGAGGACCATAGGATTGGCAGGAGTTGCAAGGTGGTTAGAGGCCAGAGGAACCCATCACCCAGGAGTGAAGGATCAACATGAGCCATTGATCACGGCTTACCTCACATCGTTGGATCATATCGTGAATTCAGGGTTTTTGAGTTTGGATGGCAAGCCAAATTCTTGGTTGGTCCAAGTCCCAAGTCGCAAAGTGTAGGTAAAAATATCCAAGCCGTTGGATCTTGGCCACGGGAGAACCATTGGATCGAACCCGTGTGGTATCGCGTTTTAGGGGTTCGAAGGTTGGGAAACATTGTCAAGCATTAAGGGCTCGTGCAGACAGGCGGCACATCCCGTAAGTGGAGATCATGTGGTTGACAGGTGTTGCAAACATACAACGTGCAAAAAAAGGTCAAAGTGGGTGACAGGTGGCGTACACGCGTCACTGTGGAGGAGTCAACACCCTGTTGACTTATCGCATTTCAAGGATTCGCAGGGGAGGAGCATGAGCGTTCAACACTCCAACTCATGAAGTCACGAGTTGTGAGAGGTGCTAGATTTAATCTCTAGCCAGAGGTCACTTGTAAAGGTGTTGACGAGGAGGAGCCATACCTGTATCGCATCTCGGGTATCGGAGGTTTGGAGCAAGAGGATTCAAGAATCTTTGACTCTCCAACTTGCGAGATCAAGAGTCACGAAAGGAGCTTGCACTAAGGCCTTGGTCATGGTCTCTCTTCCAAGGGGATGAAGAAAGGGGTCTTATCCCTTACACCCATTCGGAGCTTCACATCTGGGATGTTTTAGAGAGCGGTGGCATTGTGTTGAAAGCGCTGAACTCGCAAGACCCAAAAATCCTTCGCGGTCTTAATCAAGGGTTTTACTTAACTCTTGTCATGGTTTAGATAAGATCCTAAATGGATCTTGGACCGAGGGTTGGGGGTCTACACCACTCCTTCATTTCCTTTAACATAGACCTATCTAGCACACCTTCACAATTTTGAAGGGAAATTGAGCCAACACTAGTAGGATAACTAAATAAAATCTTTCCAAAGGTTAAACCTACATCTTGTAAGACCACTACCACTTCTACTAGGGTTTTACATTTCAATGGAGATACTTTTAAAACAACACCCTTGATCCCATTACCACTTAATACCACCTCCTTTTTTTTTGATTTAGTTGTATAATTTAGACAATTTCACACATGAATTCAATAACCCCAATGCTATGATAATTCCCTACAAACTCGGTCATGAAAAAATCATTGTTATCCCAATGAATAGATCTTTGGGTGGATAACCACCATACAAATATTGATTCCAAAAATATTTTTATCCATTTGACTCCCATATAGATTTTCTCCATATTGATAGCCTACTTTAAATCATTTTATTTGATATAACAACACTGACACTAATACACAATCACCAACTTTACTTATTAGATCCAAAGATGGTTTATGCACAAAAATATACCATTGTTGAATTACAACACCAATTTGTATCCTTTGAATAGTGTCCCATACCTTTCCCTTTGGAATTGAACTTAAATCATTCTTATTTGAACCTAAAGAACCCAAATTTTCTTCCAATTACCAACCATATGAGGCTCGAAAATCATCTTTTATCAGAGACATGAAAATTTGGATTTCATCCCATGGATCTTCAAAACAATCCAAGGCATCATCATATGAAGTGACAACAAACACTCACATTTTAGAACCCTAAAATCATAGTGAAATCAACCAACCACATTAATCTTTTATGAACATGTCCACTTATTTCAATCTCCTCAGCTAGATGAATGAGGTAGTGCTCCCATGCATGAAGAATATTGAAAATAAATGCCTTTTCATTTCACATTAGATGAGGATTTTTTCTCTTCTAGTAGTTGATATCTTATTGATGTATTTCCTTAGATTACAACCACCTACATGTAACAAGAAAATATATATATATATTCAAATGATAATCATATGATGGTATTGATTTCAACTAAATATAACTAACTGTGATATTTGAATTTTATCTTATGACTCACCACATGTTGAAATATACAGTTGACACTGAGGGGGGGGGGTGAATCAATGTCTGGAACTTTTGACTTTTTTTCACACTTGCATTGATTAACTGAATAATATATATGTTTTTCAATTAATTATTCATAAACATGTATAACACAAATTGCATGAAGTAGATAAAATATTTTTCTTTTATTTAACTTTGAATGAATACAAATTAAACCAATCCTTTAATATCTTCAACTTTAACTTAATATGAGAGATCCAACTCTCTGATACAAGACCCAACTTGTAGTTCTCAGATCCAACTAAGAAATGAGGAATCCAACCCTCATAACAAGACCCATCTTGTTGATCTAAGATCCAACTGAGATGTGAGGAATCCAACCCTCATAATAAGACTCATCTTGTAAATAGGCACCAACCTGATAGAATGAACTTCCATTCAATACATTATATATACATATATGTAATCCACCAAGGCACTCTAAGATTCACCACTACTTCTGGTTTATATAGTATTTCAATAGGTATAGGATTGAACCATTGTGTCTTTTGACATGAACCATTCCATCTCTTCATTTAATTTAACATAGATAATCTTCTCCTTTTATTCATTAATTTATCGTGTAAGTTTCTCAATTAATTAGAATATTAATATTGATTCAAATTTCATCTACATGAGCTAATCACGAGTATGGATCAACTCCTTATAATGTTCCCATGCTTATTTTGCATCCCTAGTTCTTCAACAGATCATATTTGAGCTTTTACTAGCTCTATGTAATATTATGGAAATTACTTCACAGGTCCCTAACTATTCATAGAAATCAAATTCTACAAAGGCACTTTCTTAAACCCACTTACCTTTGTGATCGTGGGCTCAAAACCGCGAGCTTAGCTATTTCAAACATTGTTATGTTAGAACTTTTCTCCTTCTGCCCTTACTCTTATACATGAGACCGTATTCAAGTGTCCAAGGACTTAGTTACTTCTAGCCCCTTTACACTCCTTATTATTTTTTTACCTTATCACATGATCAGTGTTGGATCTAGGTTCTTTGGTACTTTGTCCTTCAGGATTACAGCCTTTGCAATCCTTGTATTCTTTCGTAGTTGTTACCTTCCAGAGTGGTCACATATCATTCTGGCTAATCCAATGGTTAGAATTACTCCTGAAGGTATCATATTGACGGTCTAGTCTAATCCTTGCGCATTCATTGAACTTTGTCTTTTAGATGATCAATGAATCTGACTTAATATTCAGTTGAGGTGGATGGTTTTCATCTACTCTAGAACTTTGGAGATTCATGATTCTGAGACTCCAGGTTACTAGAACTCTAAAGTAGTTCAATTCCTCTGGAGGTTTACCTACTGAATAAGTCATAAAACGACGATGATCGCTTGTTGTCGGTTAACACCTCATGCTTCTTCCACTATGTTTAATCAATGGTCGAGAATTCTCTCGAATTAGATCAATGATTAACGTTATTTTGTGATTATAACCTTCGGTGATTAACTGATAAAAGAAGCTTGGATATCCACGAAGCTAGTCATCCCGGAGAGATGTGGCCTGCTAAATGACGTGGACCCTAATTATATGTGCCACATGTCACCCTGATTCATGAATTTCAAGATCCTTATGTGCCACATCGACCTTGACATTTGTTACCACCTGATTGGGACATGTGTCATCTTTGTCTCCTGCCACATGTCTCCCTCCTAGATCATATATTTTCACTGTGTGGCTTTGTGGCTTTGGTACTTTGTGGGTCTTGGAGTTTTTCACTTTTATATCAACCTTCGATCATCGTCGAAGTGTCGACTATGTTTTTCCACCTTTTGATCTTTCCTTATCTTGATCTAACGATGTCTATTTACTCCAAGACTTCATTCCTTTGGCCCTACTTATCCTATCCTTCCACTACTTCATCCAACGGTTGAGAATGGTCCCGAAATGAATCAAAATTTAGCATTACTTCTGGACTTCAGGATCTCAAGGCTTACCCTATCCTTCCACTTTATGTCAATCAACGGTCGAAAAGATTTCTAAAATCTTCCTTTGATCTGATGGTTGATGGGAGTTTGTGACTTTGGGGCTTCAACCTTCGAGTATTCCTACATGATTCAGACTTCTTTTCGCTGGAGTGGTCAGCATCGGAGTTGAATACTTGATCCAACAGTTGAGAGCACACACGTAGGGATCTTATATCAATGATATACATGATTTTGATTACTCCGGGACTTCGCTATATTATAGCTTACCATGTCCTTCCACTAAACTTAATCGGATGGTTGAGAATTCACTCAAAGTCCCTCCTTGATCTACCGACTGACGGGATTTCATGACTTTGTGATCCTGCCTTGTCTCCAATGTTCACCAAAGTGGTGAAATGGAAAAGTGCCAAAGCTCTTTTTTCCGCTACTTGATCCAATGGTCTAGAACTGACATGAATTTTCTCCATGAGATCTAATGGTTGGCGTTCACTTCACAATTTTGGAGGTTTCAATACTTCATGTCTTATGGGGTTCACTTATCTTGTCCTTCCACTTGGTTCTATCTGACAATAAGGATAGATCCCGAACCAATCTAACAATTGTGATTACTCCTGAATTTTGAATGGACAAATAGGATTCCACGATCCTTCACAAGGGATTCTTCTATGTACACTTTGTCTTAATAAAAGTAACATAATAACGAGAGCCACCAAGAGATGATACATGAGTTGGTCCCCATACATTTGTATGCACAAGCTCTAATCTTTCACTCTTCTTTCTTTTCAGACTCTGAGAAATCTTATTCTCTTTTGTTTTCCATAAACACAATGCTCACAAAAATCCAAATCAATTTTTTTAAGATCTGGAAACAAATTTATTTTGTGAATTATCTGCATCCCCTTCTCACTCATGTGTCCAAGCCTATGATGCCATTGTGTTGTATCCACTCCTGCAGAAGCTAAAGATATAGAAGAATCTATATTACCAGTACGTAAATACAATGTACGTACCTTCTCTCCTTTTGCTATCACTAATGATCCTTCAGTTAACTTCCATGCCTTATCTGTAAATATGGATATACATCTTTCAATTTCCAACTTCCCTGTTGAAATTATACTTTTCCTTAGATCTAGAACATGTCTTACCTCTTTCAACAACCATTTGTTTCCATTATTTTTCTTCATTTGTACCTTACCTATTCCAATAATTTTTCATGGTGCATCATCACACAAATGAACATGTCCAAAATCACCTTGAACATAATCTAAAAAATGTTTCCTATGGGGTGTTGCATGAAATGAAGCCCCTAAATCTACTACCCAAGACTCATAAATATTATCTACAGAAAGAATCAAAGCATCTTGTAACACATCACCGCATCTTGTAACACATCACCTGTTACATTTGCTCCCTGATTTTTCTCTTGTTGTCCATCTCTTTGTTTCTTTGGAGCTCTACAATATTTCTTCAAATGTCCTTTCTTCACACAATTCTAAGACTCTATCTTTCCCAGTATGGATTTGGATCTTCCCTTCCTATAATTCTCGTGGTTCCCTAAGCCCTTTCCTCTATCCTTTTTTCTTCACTTGTTCTCCATCTTTAACACATTACCTGATTTCTCACCTGTGATTTTACATCGCATTTACTCGCTAAGGATAACACCAACAACATCATCAAAATGTAGATTGTTCAAACCATAGATAGAGTTACTTAAATCCATGACCAAGCTATTCCAGTTTTCTAGTAATGAGCACAGGATTAGAAGATCCCTGACCTCATCATCAAAGTGCACTTTTACAGAACTTAGCTGATTAGTAGTTGTATTAAATTCACTTAAATGATCTGCAACATACCCACCTTCTGACATTTTCATATTAAATAATCGATTCATTAGAAATACCTTATTGGACTTTGAGGTTTTTTCATACAGTTTAGCCGATGCATCCATCAACTCCTTCGTTGTATTTTCCTTTGAAATATTGAAAGCCACCAATGTTGTCAAGCTCAACCATATAATTCCTAGTGTGTTTCTGTCAAAAACCTCCTATTCTTCGTCGTTCATGGTCGTCGACTTCTTTTTTATTCTGCCCAATGTAGGAATAGATCCTTCTCATATAAATAATCTTCCATTTGCATCTTTCGTAATTGGTATTTTTGGTCATTAAATTTCTTGACCCTAAACTTTCCATCTTCCGCCATTGCTCCCACTCAAACCAGGAACCCTCTTTTCCTTCGAGTTACCTTTCGCTTTGATACTAGTTGTTAGAAAAATAGGATCGCGGAGAAATAAAATAAAACAAATGTGGAAATAAAACATAGAATATACACAATACAATAGAGACACAAATATACGTGGTTCACCTAGTGTGGGCTACATCCACCAAAGAAATTGCCAGGTCCTTCCTTTGTATTATTATCCAACAAAATGAAGGGATACAACCTACAAGACACTTGTTGTAACTTCCTCTTCTTTCTCTCACAATATCCTCTCTTAGAATAAAATATTTGTGATAATACATAGCCGCAATACAATTTGCTCATAAGAAAGAGTTTCCTTCTAGGGAAAAAAAACCCTAAAATAACATGTACCATCAAATGTGCAACCTTATAATAAACAGTTCAGATTGACTACAAAATTACAATATTTTACAAGGCAATTTTTCCAAAAAAAATTCTTTTGGGGCGCTGCCCCCAAATCCCTTGCCAGGGCGAGGGGGGATAAAAAAAAAATTGTTGCCCCCCCGGAACCCCCTGGTGACATTTGTGGGGGGGGAATTCCCCCCACACCCCCTCGTAAGGAAATGGGGTCCAAGCATAGCTCAAACAAACCTATGAATCGAGAAGATAATCAGGCTCCAAAACCAACACCTTGAACTCCATCAACTCATCTAATTTCTTCCACTTGTTTGCATACTTTCTCTCACACCCGAGAGCCTTTGAATCGCAGATCTCCACTTCCCTTCAAATTCGCTTAATCCACTCACACTTTCAAAATGATCCTGACATCACTATTTATATGAGACCATACAAAAGTGTTTGTACATAAAAATATATTTCTCATCAGGTTGGCTTCATATCTCTATCGAATCAAGCTAAAACATTGCCTTGAATCCAACACAAACCCTTTTATTTCACACCATGTGATCTCAAACCACCCAAAATAAATTTTATGCTAAAAACTATTAGATAATTTCCTCGGTTAAATTTCAACTATTCATTTCATTTTTTCTATTGGTTGATTGGTACCATTGAAGCTTGAAACACACAACGCACCCCTAAATTCTCAACAGTCATCTGATCAAATCCCTGAAAAAATCATGATTTTCAATCTATGATTGATTTCATTGGGACCACTGGGTCTATCAGGTCATTGCATTATCCAGATATCAACCTATCGACCTCTCGTTGTCCCTCAGAGTCCCCTCCATCGAAAGCCATCCATTCATAAATAACTCCACTCCGACCATATCCTCTATGATTGTACATATTCTGATAGATGCAATGATCCTCAAAGTCTGAGATCAATGTGTTCGATAACATCGGTCCTTCAACCTGCATGAAAATTATCTCTCGTATCTCAAAATGCTCATGAGATGGTCAGGTGGGACCTAAAATGATCTACGACTATCGTAGCATCACTCCTTGTATTTGATCAATGATTATCGTTGGCTCTTGGAGACCCTCATCATCGGAGTACCTCCACTGCAGGAAACACATTACACTCTGACCATTCCTTCTCCAATAAAAGGGTGAGATATACTCACTACCCATATCAACATCTCACAATAAATATTGGAATTCCTCACCATCGAAGTACTTTTGCTGCAGGTAATACAATCTACTCCAACCAGAGCCTCTTCGATGAATGGAGAATATATTCTCATGGTGCCATCTTCAATGACTAATATTTGATATGATGACCTAAGGATCTCCACGTCCAACTAGAGCCCACTTTCATTTTTCACAATCAAATTTTGACATGCGTCGACTTTGGGACATGTTAGCTTCCACGTTGGCATCCTTGTCACTCCGACTGTCATGCTATCACAATACATCACTGTAACGTCACTATCCTTCATCAAAATAGATCATCATAGATCCAAAAATTGAGGTGGATCCTCTGATGGATCTACTATCCTTGGATCTTCCCATTGTTGAACTCCATTCTCAATCCTTCCTTCTAGACCTCTGACAACCTTACTTCTAACAGGACTAAAGCTGGCATAAACAATCCATATTCTATGATACTACTATCTGATTAGGTCGATGACCATAGTTTCACTTGATCACTCCGACGACTCAAAAATGTCGCCAAAGGTCACGATTCTCAATTTTGCATGCCTATGTGTTACCCATGATTTTGGTCATCATGATGATATATTGATGATGGTGTACTCAGGCTCTTCATAAGAACTTTCTCCTGAGAAAAAGTTATTTTCATCTCTTCCAGAAAAGTCATTTTTGAAGACTGTTTGTTGGCTGCTAGTATATTTGCCTGCGAGAATGCATGATTCTCGCAGGCTGCCTTAAGCTAGGGTGCGAGAAGTTTGCACTGTGTTAAACTGCTAGGGTGAGAACTCTTTCTAAGGCAAGGAAAAAGATGAATTCTCGATGATTCTAGAAGGGAATCTTCTAGAAGGATGAGATGGAATTCGAATGGTTATCCTAGTACTGGATTCCCTGATATTTTGGGATCATTCTTATCCTCTAGGGAGATCGGTTTGTGTCCGCACTTACGGATTTATCCAATAACAAAATTGGCGACTCCACTGGGGAACATCCCATTTTCTTTGTGGATTTCAATATTTTTCTGTGTCCAATTGCTCTGGTTTCACTTTTCTCATGTCCTATCAATATCTAAGTCTTCAGGATATCCTGATAGACCCTCTGGGTCCAGAGGCTTTTTTCAATTTTGCTTCATTTTTCAAAATTTTGACTATGTCCAGGCATTCTCGCACTGTACTTCATTGTAGCCTGCGAGAATAGGTAGAGTTTGCACTCTTCCTTTAGGTTTCAGTGTGAGGTTCTCGCACCCTTCTCATGGGTCACCTGCGAGAATCAATGATTCTCGCACTGTGTAATATTGCCTACCTGCGAACACCATTTTTCAAAAGTTTGAATTTGAGTTTTGGTATTTTCAACTGCCCAGATAAGTTTGATTGCCTCTTATGAGTTTCTTGGACCATTGATTGATGTATTTATTGTCTTCGTTTGCATGCATGAACAGTTTTATGATTTCAAGGCTTTTCTTGTCATTTGTGTCTTGACTTTGATTTCTTGACTTTTCTTGGCAAAACCATTCTCTTTCACTTCAGACTCTGAGTGTGTTTGATTAGTTAAGACCCAGTGATTGGTTGAAAGTTGAGTGCTTGGTTTTTCTTATTTGCTTATTGGTTTGAAAGATCATTTTCTTTTGCATTTGAAAAAGACTAAATTGGTTTGCTCTTTATTTTTGCTTTCATTGAAAGAGTGGATTGGGTTATTTGATTGTTCATTTGGTTTTTGATTTTCAGTACTCTCGCTGTCATAGTGTGGGTCCTTTTTGAAAAGTGAACAAAGTTTTTTCTTTCAAAAAATTCTTTTCGTTTTAGAAAACATTGAAAATCAAATTATTGAAATTGTTGAAGTATTTGAAAAAGACACAATAGAGCATTGTCATTTGATAAGTGATTGTTTGCATTTGCATTTGAAAGGAAATTTTGCATTGTAGTTCAAGGTTGATCTGGAAAATTTTCTCTCTCTCCCATACATAGGATTCATTGAATGAAAAGTGATATATTTCATTCTCATCCTTGCATTGTTGGGTCAGAGTCATACAACATAAGTTTCATTTCCATTACCTTTGAGTAAACAACAACTTTTAATAACACTGCGTAATCATAAAATTTATCTAGTAACTTTTTTCTAGGGCTCTTTTACACCAACATTTAGCTAGGCTAGTGCTTTGGAGTAGGAAGAGAGATACACTCTCCAAAAGCACAAAACACACAATAGCATCTTGTGTTAGGGAGTGTTAAATTCCATTTGCAACATCTTGTCCTGGGACACCCTTCTCACACAAGGGTCAAACACTAGGTCGCATTGATATTGGTAGAGTTACTCACCCTTCTTTTTTGATATCAGTGTAGAGATTGCACGTATTACAGGGATCACTCGGAGGTATACCCACAATAATGAGTGGAAGCCTTTTGAGTTGATTTCGGGCTAGATACCCTGCCCTTGCATGTGGATCGGACTGTCGAATGTTCCCCCAAGCTTTATTGTTGTTGGTGGTGACTTTAGTGGCCTATCTCTCTAGGTTCTTAACCGAGGTGACTGTGGAGGGGAAAGTCTTCACGGTACCTGGAATTGACGTTGACCAAACTCACTCAGGCTCCTTGGAGGGTATACCCATGATTATGTGTGGGAGCTTGCACCAGGGTGTAAGTCCGTTAAGAAGGTCACCAGCGTAACTTTTTCACCCTATCCCCGCCCCTTCTCGTCTCGTTGTTGCGACGTTGGATTTCATCACCAACTAGTGGCTTCAAAATTAGAAGGTCTTGTTTGCCTGGTCATTGCTTCCTAGATTTTGTTTACTAGAGCGTGTTGTTTGTTTCTCGAAGTTGACCATAGGATTTTCTTCATGGAGTCTATTGCTCATTTACAATAGCTTCCCCACGTCGTTCACATAGAATGTAGGGTTTATCTCCAGAGCATCTGGACAGTTCTCAACCCTTGCCTATAAGTACACCTGAGGCCTCTCCTCGGCAAAGTGAAGCCATAGTTGTCACCACACCACAAGTGAAATCAACTAACTCTCTAGAACCTTTCTGAATTACCAATAATCGAGAGGAATTTCAACTTCCCCGTGGTTTTGAGCGACCATTTATGCAACTGAATTCTTTCGGAGAACTAGTTGTTACATCTTCTGGATCACCCGTTGGGCCTTTTCCCGGCATAGAAGGCCAAGATCCTTTTTGGTCTACAGGTGTTTTCCGAAGGGACCTTTTTGGTCCTAATTCACCTGTGGTCTCCGAAATCAACCCTCCGGTGTTTTCTGATACAGAGACTGTATCGTTGACTACCACTTATCACTTTATTGTCCCTGCCAAAATGGCCCATCTCACGAGCACTACGAGTGTCCCAACCGGGTTCACTGTGGCTGGTCTTGCTCCTATAAACATGCAGTGAACGCCCAATGTCACTCTGACACTACCACCTGGATACCATGCGTTGAATGCTTCTATTCCAACACCTCCGCAAACCCCATCTGGTTCTCTAGGTGGTCCTTCTTTTCTTGGGCACCCTATTCCCAGTTTTATTCCGACACTCCCTCAATTTCCTTCTGGAAGACCTTTCTTATCTTCCACTGGAAATCCTAATCCTAGTGGCACTATCCCATCCCTTACACCAAACTTGCAGATTCCCGTTGGTGGACAAGGTGGTACGATTCAACTTCCTCTTACCGGACACATTCCAATTACTACACAATCTTCGATTGGGACACAACTTCTGGTTGGAACTCCACCTACGATAGGGGGACCAACCCCACCTTTTGGAAAAAATATACCTCCCTCTTTGGCCCAGTATTGGAATCAGATGATACAAAATCCTCCTCAAATGACTGGGGGGCAGCAGTTGCCTGTCCCTACTATAGGCCAACCATATCCAGGTATACCCAATCCTATTTGGGGTCTGAATTCTCAAACTCAGGTCCCCGCTCAAACTCAAGGTTACAATCCCTGGAACTACTATCCTCTCCAACCACCACCGAATCTGCCTGGGTCTTCCCATTATGTGCAGACTGCTTACGGTCCTACTGGTTTGTCGACAGGGATTCCACCCTAAAGCCACCAGTACCCGCAGGTGAATCGACAGTTACCTTTTCTTGCTACTTTGGATTTGCCAGATTTTTCAAGGATTTTAAATGATCCTATTCGTAACTCTCCCCAATGGCCTATTATTCCAGCCAAACTTCGATCGGACATTCCTAAATTCGACGGCAAAGTGGGAGAGGACCCGAATAATCATGTTATTACTTTTCACCTATGGTGTTCATCCAACTCATTGATGGATGACTCTATTCGTTTACGTCTTTTTCAACGAACCCTTACCAGTTCTACTGTGAAGTGGTATATCGAATTGCCATGAGGTTTCTTCTCTGATTTCAACACCCTAGCTATGGCTTTCCTTACACATTACCAGTTATCGATCCGTTATGATACCGGGACTGATATTTTGACTTCCTTCAAATAGAGTAAAGGCACTCATATATCGGATCATATTCATGAGTGGCGAAGGAGAGGACGTCTCATTAAACTTGAGCTCCTCGATCAATTACTAGCAGAATGGTTTACAAAATCATTTGTGAACGAAATTGGTAAGGACATTGCCATGGCTGGCATTGTCACGGAAGAGAAGGCTATAAGTCGTGCTCAATATCTTGATCTTGTTTATTCACAAATGGGAACTCTTTATGATTTACTACCTGATTTACCTCGTCCTCATGCTTCCATCACTTCAACTACTCTTGTTGCCTCGCATGCGGTGGGTGGTGTGATTGGTACTGCCCAAACCCAATCACATTCCATTTCAAGCACAACCCCTAAATCTTCTTCTTCTAATGTTAAAAATGCTCCATCTCCTACCACTCCCACCAGCAAGACTTTTGAGGTAAATGTTGTCCAATCTACCCCAGCCGGTAAAAACAAATCTAAAAAGGGAGAGGTAAGAATAAGGAGGGAAAAAATAATAATCAAGTAGAGCAAACTAAAACCACTCCTGTTGATGAGTGGGATAAGTGCAAACCACGATACCCTTGCCTTATCTGTGGTGACGATCACTACATGAAGGACTGTCCACGACGTGCCAAGGTCACTAAGTTCCTTCAAGGAGCTCCAAAACCACCTACACCGGTTGTCTTGTCCTAACCCTTCCTGTCTCAACAATAGGCTCAGTTGGTCATTCATGACCAACCCTCTTCTTCTACCACATCATATGTTTTGATGTGTACTGGTGATTCTAAGCAAAACAACGTTGCACTCACGACTCGAGCCAAAGATTATTCTCCATCTAAGGAGAAGGTTGATGATTTACCTCCTACTTTGGTCCAACTTTCTCCCGCGACTCCACCTACTAACAGTCCTCTTCATCTCGAAAGACCAAGCCTCGACATAGTTCTGCAACCCCCCCCCCCAAA
>CBVK0101484973.1:0-16588 GCA_900067695.1 Picea abies | reverse complement strand
ATGTACGAGGGTTGCAGTGGGAACAGTGGCGTATGTACGCAGGTTGCAGTGGCAACAGTTGCGTATGTACGCAGGTTCCGGTAGGGACAGTTGCGTACGTTCGTACAGGGTTTATGGGCAGGAGCAGGTTCATACATGCTAACGTCAACAGTCGTACGGTTGACGTCAGCAGGCCGTACAAGTGGTCTGCAACGGATTTGTGGGCAGAGGAAATTTCCAGGGATTTGTTGAGGTTTGGGTTGCTGATTTTTCTGGTTATTGGAGGACAAGGTTGTCCTCAAAATTGTGGTGAATTTGTATTGGCTGGGAGGGCTAGTTTTGCTCTCAGAATTTCTAAAATTGACAAAAGTTACAGAACAGAAAATTTGTGTCTCATGTCTTGATGATTCATCTCTGATCTCATTGTTTACCGTTATTATATATTTGTCATAATTTCAGTGTATAGTTGTTCAGTGATAACAACTAGGGTTTACTGTATATTTTGTAATTTTTAATGTTTGTCGTGGTTTTCCGATTTTTTGCCGACTTTTCCCGAAACAATGTTTTCTGGACCCTCGTCGACTTTTTGCCGATGCCGACTTTTTCAACAGTGATCTTGAGTGCTTGAGTTAGAGGAGCATGATTTCATACATTAGGTTGATAATCTTGCCTAGGAGGAGGTTTCTACACATTTTGATACATATTCTTCCATTGGAGAGTGCCTTTTAGGTATCTTCACAGTTCTCGAGGCATGAGTTGCGTATTTGGAGGCACAATGAGGGCTGTTGGCATACTTTACAAGGCATAAATGAAATTCTAGGAGGACGCCCTTTAGGAGATGATGACACATGGCATTTGTGGACCCTTTTTCACACGTGGCAAAGAGGAGGGAATATTTTGAGGAGTTCTCCCATGGATGTGTCTAGAACAGCTTTCTTGCCAAAAAAAGTATTTATTAGAGGAGCACTTGGCCGAGGAGGTGGACATGTTACATGCTTAACACATTCACAGCTTGTGAACCAATCAAATGGAACCCTAGAAGTGGAAGGGAAGGGAAGCCTATAAAAGGAGGGCTTCACCTCATTTGCAATGGGTGATTTTATTTTGGAATGAAAACTCTAAACTAGTGTGCTGGTCGTTGAGAATCTTTTGAGCAGATTTGGAGCTATGATCTATAATTTTCCAGGGCTGTTATATTGCATGTAAGGTTGCTGTTCTTGTACCTGTCTTTTTTTCTACTGGGACATAAATTTTACTGTTTATGGTGGGCTTTGACTAGCAAAAGGTCTAAAAAGAGAGACCTGTTTGTCCTCTTGAAGCTATTTTGAAATCAGATCCTCGATATGTAATGTTCATGGCTGTTATTCAATAGAAGAATGTCCTATTGCTTCATATGTTGCGTTTTGATGTTACATATTGATGCAAGTACTTATTGGTTGTGCTGGTGTATCTATTTGAACACTTGCACTTGGCTGAAAGTGTAATTATAGATCTGTTATAACTGGTAAATAGTGCCATTTTAGTGTGTTTTTCTGAGTCAGTGTGCTTCATGGTCAAGTTCCGAACCCTTAGCATTGTTCCCAACTCCATAACTCTTGGATAAGGCACTTATCTACCTGAAATCACAACAAAATATTAATTGGAAAATATTGAATTTTCTGTTTTGCCAATCTGAATATTGTTAATGGATTTTAAGGGCAGATTGGCAATCCTAATAAGGAATCCTCCCTTGTGCTGGAAAAGAACCAGCTTATAGAGAGGGAAGTGACCATCGAGGCGATAGTGCGTGGTACTTGTAGTTTACCCTAAATAGAAGAATGGAAGATTTGAAGCCCCCTGTAGTTTACCCTAAATAGAAGAATGGAAGATTTGAAGCCCCCTGTGCCTTTGGAACCCACAAATTCGGTGGAATATGAAGAGCTGTATTGGTGCAGACCTTGCAGTGAGCTTCATGAAGAACACACATGTTTGGTCTTCAGATCCATGATCACATTGTTGAAGCTCTTGTAGCTTCAGGGGGCATTCCCACTAGAGGCCAAGGTGTCAGGCATGTGGGAATCTTTGTTGGCACTAGATTAACCTTTCGTTTTAGTGAAATCGGCCTTGGAATGAGGCTAGGGCCTCATGGGCAATTTGATGGGCTTTGTGGGCTTGTGTAGGGGTGTTACACCCACAAAGAGGATTAAAAATATTCTAATTAATTGTTGAGTTTAGAAGGGGTGCCTAAACTCACTCTCATTGGACTCCTATAAAAGGAGAGGAGAGATTGTGACAAATCTCATTGTATCATTATGGAGTTAGCTTAAGTGAGAGTGCACTTGTGCTAGAAGCTTGGAAATTTCAACAAGGGAAATTCTGCGATTGTGGCATATTTGGTCTAGGGTTTCAAGGAGGATTTTCTGTTTCTGTTTCAGCCAAAGAAGGCTTCTTCTTTAGTCGAGAGAGGGGGCACATGTGTGAGGTCACATGCGTGAGGAAGAGAGGAGCTTCAGGCCGCACGCATGGAAGGAAAGTACAACCACACGTGTGGATCGGGACGCACGTGTGAAGAAGCCATACAACCGTACGTGTGAAGAAGTCGTACAACCGCACGTGTGAGGAGAAAACAACAGGTACAGGTCCACACTTGCGAGAGGAGGGTTGCACATGTGAGGGTTTTCATGCCGCATGTGTGAAGGATTTTTATGGGCAGTTTAGTAGTCCGTACAGGTTGACGTCAGCAGGTTGTACAGGTGGCTGTTGTAGCAGATTTCCATGCATAGGAGTTTTCAGCTATTTTGTTGAGGTTTGGTTTTGCTGATTTTTTGGTTTTTGGAGGACAAGGTTGTCCTCAATTTTGGTGTAATTTTGACAGTTGGGAGGGCTGGTTTTTGCCCTCGGAATTTCTGAATTTGACAATATTACAGAACAAAATATTTGTGTCTCAAAAGTGTTGATGATTCATCTTTGACTCTTGTTGGTTCCATTGCTATATTTTTTAGTCATAATTTCAGTGTATAGTTGTTCAGTGATAACAACTAGGGTTTACTGTTAGATCACTAGGAAGCAATTTTCAGATCTGAAATTAGTCACATAAGTTGCATGTTAAAATTGACAGTCATACCTACTCTTTAATTGCTTTCTTACCGCTAGAAGGCTCTGTATCAATGATAGAAGACATCAGTGCAACATAAGTAAGAAACTTCTTAGGGGATGACTCACCCAAAAAGAATATTTTGGCACTCCTACTTGATCTTATGCCTCCTACAAAGTTTAGGTAAGCCATATCGGCTTCCTCACTAAACTAGATGGTAATGATTCACTGGAACCTTGCTAATCTGAGTTTGATTTCTCTTCTTCTTTTTTATCAACCTTGGGATAGCAAGCCTTCTTCCTCCTCAACCTCTGTTGGAGGATCCTAAGTGTTATAAGACCATCCATCCTTATCAAATTTAACATCTTGAATTACCATAGTCTTCCATTGTGTTGGAATATAGATTCGATAAGCCTTGGAGGTCTCACTATAACTAACAAATATACCCTTGATGCTGGAGGTTTCAAACTTAGTGCTCTTTTCGTCAAGGACATGAATAAAAACTAGATAACTAAATACACTAAAGTGTGATTCCTGAGGCTTCTCACCCATGAAGGCTTCCTCTCGAGCCTTGTCCTTCAATATGATATGAGGACATTTATTCAAAATGTAAACATGTGGATCATTTCTTTGGCTATCTCGATGATAGATCGATTCTTCCTCTCTACAACCCCATTCTACGGTGGGTTGCATGGTACTATCAACTCCCTCTTGATCCATACTTCCTTGTAAAGACATCAAAGTCCTTGGAGGTGTACTCTCCTCCATTGTCAGACCTTAGCACCTTTATCTTCTAACTTGTCCAATTCTCAACCAAGGCTTTTTGAAGTTTGTGAACTTACTGAACAATTCATCCTTGGTCTTCATAAAATAAATCCAAGTCTTCCTAGACAGAATCATCAATAAAAGAGACATAATACAAACACCCTATCAAAGAAGTTGAAGACATCAATCCACACACATCTGAATGGATCAAACAAAGAGTCTCTCTATATATGTGCTCACTGCTTAGAAAAGCAGTCTTGGCATGCTTGTCAAGAGCACAACCCTTGCAGACTCAAGTCTTCTCAATCTTGAAGTTCATCAATCCTTGCACCATGTCCTTTAAGAGCATAAGTGCTCCATAGGCAAGTGAACAAACCACTTGTGCCACAACTCGCATAGGTTGTCACTGTCGTGCACTAAAGCATCATGCTTCCTCAGATCTGCTAACAACTTATAAAGGCCTTCTTCACATACTCCTCTAGCCAAAACTTAATTAGGGCAGGGCTATGTTTTCTAATGATCACTTGTTGATCATCAAACTCAACAACACACTGTAGATTTGCCACACCAAAAAATAAAATAAGCTTCATAGTCAAATAGGGAACATTCACGACATCATTCAACTCAAAAGAATCACCTTAAGCCATGTGAAAAGAGATAGAGCCCACCACAATAACTAGATAAGTGGCATCATTCCACAACTCCACCCGTATTCCATCCTCTCCTTGTAAAGTTAATCTTGCCAAAGAATGATTATAAAGACTTCTTACTAGTCGGGAGAGGGATTTTCTTAATGGATTCAATTATTTTTGGATCAATAGAAATACCATCTTCAGAAACAACATGGCCCAATAATTTTCCTTTATCAATACCAAAAATAGACTTTTGGAGATTTAGGGAAATACCATACTTCCTACACCATTCAAAGATTTTCATAAGGTGTGAAGCATGTGCATCTCTTTCCTTAGAAGCAAAAGTTAAGTCATATTGATATATCTCTATGATTTTCCCTATCAAATCCCTAAAGGCAAAATCCATTGCTTTGTGAAAAGTGGACCCGACATTCATAAGACCAAAAGGCATTCTCAAATATATGAAAGTTCCCCAAGGGGTGGTAAAGGAAGTTTTAAGTCGATCCTCCTTTTTTACTAAGACTTGGTTATAACCAGAAAAACCATCCAACATAGACATCATCCCAGCACTAGTGACTCTTTGTAGCAAGTGTTCCATGTTTGGAGAAGATAATTTTCTTTGAGGGATAATTGATTCAGGTTCCTAAAGTCTACACACAATCAAATATCTCCACTTTTCTTTTGGACAACAACCAAGTTAGCCATCCAGGACGAACATCTCATGGGGGCTATGATCTTTGCATCAACCATTTTCTAGAGTTCCTTTTGGATTTGAAGAGCCAACTTAGGGTTAACATGCCTTAACTTCTGTCTAAAAGGTTTGGCCCCCTCCTTGAGATGAATGGCATGTTGGATAATATCTTCCTTATAGGCCTTTAGATCATCATACGTCCAAGCAAAGATGTCCTCGTATTCTCAAATAAGGTTTATTATGCTTTCCCTTTCATCAGGAGTGGTTCCTTTTCCTATCTTGATCATTCTTAGATCATTCTTTGAACCCAGGTTGAACTCAAAGACTTAATGAGATGGATCAATGACAGGTTTCCCTTTATACATATCATGTCTATCAAACATCCTTTCTAAAGGCACAACTCCCTTGGGAAGAGTGTTGTTTAGCAGATCTTCAACTTTCAACTTCATAGACTCGCCTAGGAAATTAACTTGACTATCTGAAAACTCCTTGCCACTTTGCAAGAAACGAAGGATTTGGTCATCATCATTGAAGACTTGCCAATGTTCAAGGTTATCAAGAATAGATGATCTAAAGACAACTTCCATTTTGCACAAGTCACAAAGCATTTCTCCGTAGGGTTGTAATGTGATTGCAGAGATAGCTAAAGCATTGACAATATGATTCTTTTCTCTTGGGACGGCTTCAATTGAAAAGGCATCAAAAAGTTCTAAGGTATCCCAAACCGAATTCCTATATCTTCTTAATTTCTCATTTTTAGCAGCAAATTTCTTCTTTATTTGGGAGACAATTAGATTAGAATCGCCTACGACTCTTAGGCACTTGATTTTCCTGTCAAGGGCTAAATCCAATCCTATAATTAAGGCTTCATAATCAGCAATGATGTTAGTGCAATCAAATTCAAGCCTATAGGAAAAAAAGGTGGCTTCATGCGAAGAAGCTATAAGAACAATGCCAGCACCAAATCCTGAGTTAGAGTGAGCACCATCAATTCTAAAGTCCAAATATCACTAGCACTTTGACATTTTTCCTCTTGAGTTATAGGATTAATGGCGCAAAAGTAACCGATCATGTCATCTAAATACATTATCTCATTCATAGGACTTTGGGGACCCTCGACTTGGTACCTTACAACAAGTTCTCTATAGAGGGTGACAAAACCTCCTTCAGGGTGTGGGATGGTAGCATAGGAAAGATCCATTTGGAGACTACCCCCCAAGGTTGCAACCCACTTTCTCGACAATAACATTCCCCAAGCATCAAGCACGTCAATCACTACAATATCCATAAGAAGGGATATGTTTGGGTACGTGGCTAAGCTAACCTTAAGGTCCTTGATGAGACCACAAACAGGGATTGCCCTTCATGCAATACCACACACATTTCTATAGGGCCTTGTAATATTTAGGCCAAGTTGATTCATAACCTTTAGAGACATGACATTAGTAGAGGCACATGAATCAAGCATGCAATTGTGAAGGAGGAGATTGTTTATCACCAATGTAATGAAGAAAAGCGTGTGCCCTCCATTCTTATCATAATTTATGGCATGGAGGATTAGGGATCTTCAAGTTCGTCTTGGAGATCAAAGGATTCCTCAACTTTAGGCTTTTGTGAAGGTATAAGGATATCAGGTTTAGCAATGTTAAACTCTTGGTCATTATCAGCTTTGTGGAATGTTGACACAACAAGGTTGGTGTTTCTATAGGAAGATTTAGACTTCTCCCTAAATTCTTCATTCATGATATTCAAGATTTCTAATTTGGCCTTCCTAGCGGCCTTGGCCCTTCCGAGCTCCAATTGTTCTCTAGTAATAGCAAGAGTTGCTTGTGAAGACACATCATATGTAGGATCTAACCTCCCAGTCCAATTTGTATATTCCAAGGTATTTATGTTATTGAGGTCCTGTTTGTAATGATTATATTCTTTTCCAAGTGCATCTATCTTGTCCATAAGTGTTTCTTGAGCTTGCTTGATTTGTTCAAGTCTTTGTCTTAGTGCAGTAAGATTTTCATCACTTGTCTTTGCAGGACAATCGTTTGACTTGGAAGCAATTAAATTGGTTTCTATTTCATATGCCCATTCTTGGGCTTCCAGCAAAATTTTGGGGGATTTGTCTCTCAAAATAATACCAAATTGTCTTCAAAGGCATGTTTATAGCATAAAAGGATTGCATCATCCTTTGGTCTAAGGTTTTTAGGGAAATCTTTTATCAAAGTATCAAACCTTGCATTGAATTCATTGATAGGTTCTACTTCCTTCCTTTAGATATGGTGAAATTGGGACAAGAGCAGTTTACCATCTTTCTTGACTTCCCACTTTTTCAAAAAGGTACTTTCAAGTGTTTCCCAAGTTTTGATACCTTTATTAGGAAGGTTGTTATACCATCACCTAGCATCTCCCATTAATGAGGAAGAGAAAAGTCTCATGATGACATCCTCATGTTCATACTAAGCATCATGAAGCCCCAAGGCATTATAGAAAGAAATCAAATGGTCTTCAACAGAGATCTCATTATGATTTGAAAACTTAGGTAGCCACCTACAAACATCTTTAGGAAGATCATGGGGAAAACCTTGAATCCTAGTCAGGTCCAATGGTGTAAAAGTATTGGAGGCCCATGGTATGAGAACCATTCGGGATATAGGAGGATTACTAGCATATCTCATTCTTCGGGTTCGCATAGGAGGAGTCACCAGATGATCCCTCTAAGCAAGGATCACCAAGATGAGATAAAGGGATTCTTCCCTTAATGGAGTCGTCGAGTAAGCTAAGTAAGAAAGGCTATGGAAACAGGCTTACCAAGAAAATGTCATGGGAAGAATGACTCAATTCTCCCTAGCAATGGCACCAAAATGTTATCACAAAATCTAGCACTTGTGCAAAGCCCTCACAAGATGCTAAATTGGGGTAACAATTGGAAGTAACTGCCATTGTCACCTAGTCAAGTACTTCCCTCGTTTTAGTGATGGATGAGAATCCAACACAAGGGAGGCTTCCCTTGCAACCTCAAGGGATCCTATAGAAAGCTAAAGGCAAGTCTACAACCCCCTATCTTGGTCATTTGGAGAGAGAGGCTAAGTCTAGGAAAAGGGAAAAGTTAGAATGAATGTAGACAAGGTAATTAATCGTGTGAGAGAGAGAGAGAAGTGTTCCAATGTATTCAATAATAAATACCAAGTCTAAGAAAAGAAGAATAAGCCCCAAAGCACTAGCTATCAAAGAGAAAATGAATGTTGTAATAAACTTGCAGTAAGAAATATTACACTTGAACATATAACAGTTTTACAACAGCAATGGTATATCAGCTCTAAATCAGAAATATAATGGACGAAAATATGTCTAATAACAATGAAAACACCTACAAACTATCCACCAATAATTGCATGAAGTTAGGAGCATGAGACTATGTTAGTTATCAATGATATGTTCAAGCCCTAATGGCTGTAGCAAACATTTATAACAGCAGCAAGTAAATGGGTTAGAATGCAAGGCATTGAGTTGGAATGAGTATAAAAATGCAATGAAGCATCTAAACTAACCAATCGCTTTAAGAGAGAAGGTGAAATTTAAAGTTTTGTCTCACTTGCAAGTCAAGGAGTAGTGTCGTTTTCTTTCCTTGGGCAAATGGAGTCAAGCAACACAATTGGAATGAGTATGAAAATGCAATGAAGCATCTAAACTAACCAATCGCTTTGAGAGAGAAGATGAAATTTAAAGTTTTGTCTCACTTGCAAGTCAAAGAATAGTGTCGTTTTCTTTCCTTGGGCAAATGGAGTAAAGCAACACATTAAATTTGAATTTAGATAGTCAAGAAAACTTGGAGGTTTGAAACCTTAGGACTATACCCTCATAGGCCTAGGATTAAACCTCACAAAGACTAACCCTAGACTTTATACCCTCATAAACCCTAGTGTCATCTCCTTCTTCTAGGACATCTATCTTGAAAATCTAAATGAACTAGGTCAAACCCTAAGGTTTATCCACTCATAAACCCTAGGTCTTGAACTAGCTATGACAAACCCTAGGGGGATAAAGAATCTTAACCCCTAGACTAGGTCTTAAATGCTTCAACAAATTAAGATGAATGAAGATAGTGAGGGGGGTAAACAATCTTAATCCCTCCTAGGGTTTCTAGCAAAATGAACCTAGCATACAAGGTAACATGCAACAATTAACCATCTAATAGAGCATCCACCATAATGTACCATGAACGAGCACTTAAACTTGAAGAAGAACACTTACTAAACCAAGTCGCTATGCATGAAGAAACCCTAGCTCAAAAATCATCCACCAAAACAAGAGAAAGCATCCACAAGATCATCCTCTAAAAGGTGCGTACAAGTACTCCATAGTAAAAAAGAAGAGAAGAGAACAAATAGAAGTGTTTCTCACAAGTGGTGAGTTATGATTTACAAATGAGGTAGCGCTAGCCTCTTTATATGAGGCAACCCCAGTGCTATAAACCCTCAAAAACCCATAAAAAAATAAATGTCCATGATACAAGTGAGATAGGTCAAGGTCGACCCCTCAAATAGCCTCAAACAATAACAAAACATACTAATATACCAAAACGTCTCCTCCAAGATCACACGTGTGGGTGTAAGAATCCCTAACAAGGATGACGTCGTGCTCTAGAAGGGTGCAAAGGCCACATCTCATCATCAAAAGGTGCAAAGCATGATGGAAGGTGACACCTCCTCATCAAAGGTTATTTCTCATCATCAAAGGACACCAACTCATCATCAAAGTGGTGCCCCAATGGCAAGCAAGCCCCAATCATCGTATAAATCTCTGTGTACTATGTGAATGAGCCATTGATTAATTTCTGTCTTGCTTAAGAATCTATATCAATTGCTTTAATTCACAGGTTTAAAACTTAGACCACTAGAATGGTTATTTTGCCATATAAAAGATGCTTATAGATGGAAGTATGTTCATCTTAAAGGCTAACACCCTCCTCTGTTCAATCCTTAGCAAGCAAACAATCACTATATACAAAAACTCCCATTGTCCTAATTTTGAGAGGGAAGCAAGAAAAGCAACAGAAATACTCCTTTGCATAGTGTTATCACAAAATCTAGCACTTGTGCAAAGCCTTCGCAAGATGCTAAACTTGCGTAACAATTGGAAGTAATTGCCACTATCACCTAGGCATGTACTTCCCTCGTTTTAGTGATGGACGAGGATCCAACACAAGGGAGGTTTCCCTTGTGAGATCAAGGGATCCTGTAGCAAGCTAAAGGCAAGTCTCCGGCCCCCTATCTTGGTCACTTGGTGAGATAGGCTAGATCTAGGAGAAAAGGCAATGTTAGGATGAGTTTAGACAAGGCAATTGATAGTGCGTGTGTGTGAGAAGTGTTCCAAAGCATTCAATGAAAAATACCAAGTCTAAGGAAAGAATAATGAGTCCCAAAGCACTAGCTATCAAAGAAAAAGTGTTGCTGCAATAAAACTTGCAGTAAGGAGTAGTACATTTCAGTGTATAACAGTTTTATAACAGCAATAATATATCAGCTCTAAATCAGTAAATAAATGGATGAAAATATGTCTAATAACAATAGAAACACTTACAAATTATCCACCAATAGTTGCATGAGGTTAAGAGCATGAATCTATGTTAGTTATCCGCAATATGCTCAAGCCCTAATGGCTGTAAAAAACGTTTATAACAGCAGCAAGTAAATGGCTTGGAATGCAAAGCGTTGAGTTATTATGAGCATGAAAATGCAATGAAGTATCTAATTAACAAGTTGCTTTTAAGAGAGAGAGTATTAATTAAGGTTTTGTATCACTTGTAAGAAAAAGACTAGTATCGTTTTCTCTCCTTGGGCAAATGGAGTCAAGCAACACCTTCAATGGAGGCTAAATGCAAGAGAAGACTTGAAGGTTTGAAATCCTAGAATTATCCCCTCATAAGCCTAGGTTCAAACTTCTAGGAAAGAAACCCTAGGGTTTATCCTCTCATAAACCCTAGGTGTCATCCCACTTCTTCTCTAGTGTCTAGCAATGATATTAGGTGGAAGCTAGGCCAAACCCTAAGGTTTATCCTCTCATAAACCCTAAGTTTCAACCTCAAAGACAAGGTTAGGCGGATGTCCTCTCACAATCCATAATCTTGACCTTGTATGCTTCAACAAAATTAAGGTAGATAAAACAAGGGAAGGGGATAACCAATCTTGATTTTTAAGGTTTCAACAAAATTATTCAAGGAAAACAAGGATAACATGCAATCCAATCTAATAGAGCATTCATCAAAATATGCCAAGAACAAACACTTGAACTTGAAAAGAGCACTTACTAGCCAACCGTAGCACTACAAATCCTCAAAGTCCCTAAAAACATAAAACACCCATGATACAAGTGAGATAGGTCAAGGTCGGCCCCTCAAATAACCTCAAAGAGTAATAATACATGCTAATACACCAAAATGTCTCCTCCAAGATCACACGTGTGGGTGTAGGAAACCACAACAAGGGTGAGGTCATGCTCTAGAAGGGTGCAAGGGCCTCCAAAGGCCATGTCTCATCATCAAAAAGGCACAAGCATGGTGGAAGGTGACACCTCCTCATCAAATCTCATGTCCCATCGTCAAAGGACCTCAAATCATCATCAAAGTGGTGCCCCAATGGCAAGCAAGCCCAAATCATCATGAAAGCATCATACTACATGACGTCATCATCCATATGCTCAACATCCAAGGTGAAAAGGTCAATGTCCAAAGGTGGAATGAAGGTGCATCACCTCTCTGAAGGATGTCCAATCATGTGAAAGTGCAACGCCCTCCATCAAGTGTCTAACAAGCTCTGGGGTACACTGTCCAAGATGTGGGCTTCCTGCCTATCTGTCAACCAATATGACCATAGTTGCAAAATGAGAGCCCATTTGTTCATCGTTCAGGGTCCAGGAGGTGTGAGAGGATGTATCTGAATGTGTCAAGTCATCATATGACCCAATGCTCTACATCACACGTGTTATGTCTTGTATAAAATGCACAACACCCTAGTGAAATCATAGGGACATCCTCCAAAAGACCATGTCAAGTGCACCCAAGTCAGTCAAAGCCATAGAACCAAGCAAGACCAATAATCACAAGGTACAAGAGTCCTTAGAATCATACAAAGTAAGTCATCACTTAATAAAGAGGCCAGATGAGCAATTCACATTAGATATCCCCTTCAAACTTCACATAAGCTCAAGACTTTATGCAATTTGCCAAGTTTAGGTATGGGAGGACCATCAAAAGACCCTATTATGTGTGCCAGTACCCAGGTAGAGGAATAGTTCTTGAGAAGACCCATCAAAGTGTAAGTATGGTGAATGAAAACATGTTGGGGTTACTTCATGGTGATGGAGTCATTAACATGCAAGGTATCACGCTTGGTCCATTTCCATGAGCACCTTTGTAGAGGGAGCGCTTGCTGCTTGAGATAACCTTTCTTCGACAGTGTGTGTATTCCAAACCCCTTTCTTGCCTTTTGATATTTATTTTATGCATTGCAAGTCCATTTTGCAAGTTTCAAGCACTTTATTCTTTCTTTTCTTTCTTGATGGGATTAAATCCTTTCATTTTAATATGCATTCAATGCATTAGGACTAGGGGCGATTGCCTCATAGCGAGGGGGTGGAGCTCAAACTAGCCTTTGGCTTTTACAGTTGGCCATTCATTATCCCACATTTCTTTCTTTCTTTTATAACATTCTTTCTTTTATTTATTTTTATAGCAACTACATCAGCCTTGGCATTCTAGCCCTTCTTCTCATAGGAGGATGAACCACGAGCCTTTTTGGTGTACATGTAACAGCCATACCAAAGTTTATTACACTGCAGAAGGCCCTAGGATGGAAAGTGTTAAGTATGGGGGGGAATGGTACGTTACCCTTATCAAAGCCTCCGAGTAGTACCCCTGTTCCCCAAGAGTCACAACACGGGATTAGGATACTCAAGATGGCCACCAAGGTGAAACAAGGCAAAGAGCATAACTTTTGAGCTTATGATTCATTATCCAATTCCAACCCATGATGTTCACTGATACGTCAAATGCATTAAATATGACACTTTATATGAAACAAGGACTAATGTACCTCATAATGTGTTGGACCACCATCTCCCAATGAACCATGTTGATCAGGTGTGATGAGCTATGTTGATGGGGAATGAGGCATCTAGGGGGTTGTTGGCTGTGGAAAATGTTGATCATCATCACAGGGACCATGTCTCCATTGTGTGCCATGAGACATGATCTCCTCTAGTTACTCATAGGTGAGAGAGAGAGTAACAAACCCCATGCGTCACATCCTACAACTTTCATAAGGAGTAACCCAATTATAAATTTATAAACTTACCATGGTATTACATCCCTCTATGTCACACAAGGGCAGTTGTCTTTAAGTACTGAATCCTGTAACAAGCATCTCCATGTGCTTTGAGCTTATGGATAGCCTTGGTAAAGTCAACCTAAGTACTTAATTATTCAAGTTACAAATTTGGATAAACCTCATACATTGTTATATGGAGTGAATCTTGTGTAGGAACTTTGAATGCAATATTTAAATTGAACATTGGGACACCGAGACCATTTTGGAGGGATTGACCATTTTGGAGGGATTGGAGTCAATACTTTGGTCACCCACTTCTACAATATGATTCCCATCTTTTGTATTATGTGCTTCATCAGAGACATCTATTATCATTGCTCCTCAATGCATGTTGGTTTTCTAGGATCTAGAGGATAGATGGATTCGCCGCCCCCACAGTGTTTGGTCGATTCGGCTTTCCTATACACTGAGAGTTTTTGCATGGTTGGTCATCTACGAGGGGATTTGGCCAAAAGTGGTCTCTACGATGGCCTTTGTCCCATTTGTCAGCACCCGATGAAAGTTAAGCATATCTTCTAGAGTGTCAATTTGTCAAATGGTGTTAGAAGTTTCTTGAGGATCGATGCTCAAAAGTGCTTCGGAGCAAGATTCGCTAGTGGTTTGTGTTATCGCAGAATTTGTAGTTTTGCAAAGCCCAACACAAAATCACCAAAGATTGCATAACTACAGGATATCCTACCACTGTCACCTTAGTAAGAAATCCTCACGTTTTAGTGATGGGGGAGGTCCACCACATTAGAGGCTTCCCCAATGACCTTAAGGGATCAAAGTAGCAAGTTTCTTAGCCAAGCCTACCACCCCCTCTCTTTATCACCTAAGTCAATGTCTAGGTCAAGGTGAAATAAGAGGTCATAAGATGATTGGAGTACCTGCCCAGAACAGGAACACTTACAACATATATATAATGATTTATGAGTGCAAGCATGCCAATAATACCTCCTTAAGACACTAGACAGTGAAAATTGCTATGGCCGTTATAAAATTGCAGCAGTTAGCAGCAGTTAGCAGCAATAGATAAATTATAACAGCCACAAGAATTACTCTTCAAAATTGCAACAATTTATCATGAAAACTTAGCATTTACTCAGTAGAACATTATCCAATAGTTAGATGCAATTTATGAGTATGTTAGACTACTATTAGAGCAATGTATGCAGCAAATTAGAGTATGTTAGTATGGTTGTAGCAAATTTTTGCAACAGCAGCGAGTTTATTAGTAAATTAGCTCAAGTGAGTGTTAGTAAAGTTAGTAAGAAGCTTGATAGAATGAAAATTGAGAGTTTCTTGATCACTTTCACCATAAGAGAGCTTAAAGATCAGTGCCATAGGGCTATGGAGAAATGTTACACTTATCATTATGAGGAATTTATCGTCGGGGGTCCAAAATTGAAATTATCGGTAATATCGGGGAAATTATCGAAAAACTTTAAAAAATACAAAAATAATCATTTTTTTCAACTTTTCAAACTTCTAAAGCAACATCAACATCAAGCAAACACATTGTCACATAAATATGAAAATAAAAATGCAATATAAGGTATATAAGATGTCAAGTGGTACATCAATCATTGATACTGAAATATGATATATGTCCTGACTCTTGAGTCATAATTCCTAATAAGAAAATACAAAATCACATCAAAACAAAAATAAATGTATCACATGAGATGATTATCATGAGGCATATAGATACTACAAGCCTACAAAGCTAATCATGATGCACTTAGAAATCAACGATTCGCTCTAACCCTTTTATGGGAAAAGGTCATCATTGGCACTTTTCCTCTAGAAGCAGTAGGTGGACATGTTGAGGCTGATCCTGAGGTGTTAGGTGCAACTCCTGGGGATAAGGTGGAAGATGGAGTGGGATGTCTTCCACCTCTTCCCCTAATTGGCAGTCTTTGTGGAGGTCATGGCACTAGCTCAGAAAAACTCTCAATGTCCTCTTGTTGCTCCAAATTTGTCTCCTGGAAGTGGAAGATCATTTGGCTCTGATACCACCTCCCCCTCCAACTCATCAACATCATGCTCCAACCACTCATGTGACTCCTCCATGACAGGTGCCTCGGTCTCCACCCTCCACAAACTCGTGGTGTCAATCGAATCCAATGAAAATGGCATCAGTGTCGGGTACTTTGTTTATTTGTTTCACCCACAACCTAAGAATGTAGTAGACATAGACCATGTCATTGAGGCAGTGGACATCTAACCTATATGAGGGACAATTTGTAATTAGAGGATGATGTCCCATGGGAATAAATTAAAATTAATGAGATCATAAAAAATTAAAATTTTAATTTGAACATTTCTAACCTATTGCGCTTTCTGGAGTATGTCTTTTCAAAGACACTCCAATTGTGCTCACACCCTGAAGAGCTGCAAGTTTGACTCAGCGCCCGAATGGAAATTTTTTGCAACTCTTGGACTCTACTACCATAGTTTTCCCACCAAACATCTATAGCAAATAAATGGAAAGGAAAGACAACGAATTATATTCCCATTGAGTAACAAATATTTAATAGATAGAAAGGAAAGACATTGAAATTTGAAAGTTTGAAACAAATTGTAGCTTACCAGCATCATAGTGGTCCTGTCTTGGATAGCCATCTCATACCCAAATGTCCCAGCACTCAGCTTATATATCTAAATTTGTTTGGAAATCTTTGGGCGTTCAGCAAGAGTCAACACCATCCTCTGAACACATTGGAAAAATTCATCCATAACCTCTGCATCAAACCTAAATCTACATGCATAAGAGTATGCGAGGTTGAGGTAGAGCCCTGCTGCATGAATTGGACGATGGAGAGTGTTGTTCCGTTGCTCATCAATCACACTCCATATCTTGGCTCGTTTAGTGAATCCGCCTTCCCCCTTGTCCTCATAGTACCGATGGATAGCTTCCTTGGCCCTATCCATGACCTCATACAAGTAGCCTATTACGGGCTTCTCACCATCAACCAAGCGAAGAACCTTTACCAAAGGTTCACTGATAGCAAACAACTCCTGCGCTCCCATCCAAAAACTTTGATTGTGTCTCACAAGTTGGGCTATGGCTTGCCCATCCACTTTA
>CBVK0101484909.1:0-12513 GCA_900067695.1 Picea abies | reverse complement strand
AAGGAAAAGCCCAAGATGTTCTACTTGTAGATGGGCTGAAACATAATCTGCTCAGTGTAAGTCAAATGTGTGATAGAGGATGTGAAGTGGTGTTCATGTCGAAGGAATGGAAGATAAAGTCTGTAAACTCAGGACAAGTGGTGGCCAAAGGCATAAGGACAAAAAATAATGTATATGTGCTGAAAGAAAATAGAGAATAATGTCATCTAAGCAAACATGATAAAAGTTGGTTATGGCATAGGAGACTTGGAAATCTAAACTTTGACCACTTAATCAAACTCAAAAATCTCGAGGCAGTAATAGACCTTCCGAGAATATCAAAGCCCCAAGATTCAATGTGTAAACCCTGCTAGGTAGGAAAGCTAAACATGACACAGTTTAAGTCCAAGAGCTTTACTTCAATAGAGAAACCACTCCAACTAGTTCATATGGATTTATGTGGACCATCAAGACAGGAATGCACAGGGAAAGAAAACTACTACATGTTGATTATTGATGATTACTCCAGACTTACTTGGGTTGCCTTTCTCAAAGAAAAAGCTGAAGCTTTTGAGAAGTTTAAAATATTTAAGGCATTAACTGAGACTCAAACAGGCAAGAGGTTGAAGGCAGTAAGATCAGACCAAGGAGGAGAGTTTATGTCAAGTGACTTCAAGGAATTCTGTGATAATCATAAGATCAAGAGAGAATACACGATCCCAAGAACTCCACAACAAAATGGAGTAGTTGAGAGGAAAAATAGAACAGTGCAAGAAATGGCCAGGTCAATGATGAATGAGAAGAACATTGGTCAAATCCACTAGGTAGAAGCAATACACACAAAAATTCATGTTCTTAACAAAGCCCACCTCAGAACACAAAGTGACAAGACACCTTATGAACTGTGGTATTGTTGTTGGGAAAAACACCCTACGGACTAGCAAACTAGGGTCAGACTTGCATGCAGATTTTGACCGAATAGAAACTACCTTTTTACCTACAACCCAAGATTTAAACCCCTTTTTCACAGTAAATGCATGGAAAAGGACCACCAACCTTATTGCTGGCATTCAATGTAGATCCTTCGTTGCGCTTTGATTACTTGCTTGCATTGCTCCTTCCACAGATGACCTGCAGTCAAGACAAACAACAACTATGCATGCATGCTACTTCTATACTCAAGGGTTAGAAATCAAGCATAAATTAATCAAATCATAGACAATTCATGCATTGGGATGGGAAAAGTATTCTTTTTATTACTAAAAGTGAATCAACTTACAAAAAAGATGAGACCAGCCACCGCTCCTTGAACCTGATCCTGGGCTCCTCTTCTTCTTTCCTTCAACTTCTTTGCGTTAAATCTCCTTTGGCATGAGGAAAGGCTAAAGGGTTGGGACAATGGATTACGTAAATGGGCAGAGTTTCTTTGTTATATTTTTTTCTCCTCCAAATGGTAACCCTACCCCTTCTTTTATAGGCTAGAAGGAGCTAGGGTTTTGGATGAACCCTCAGCCATGCATGGCCGAGAGTTTCAGTTAACTAACCCATAGCTTTTTGTTCCGCTGGAAACTTTCTTTTTTTCGTGCTTTGTTAGGTACACGTGGGCTGTTGTGAGTCAGCCAGCGTGCACACGCGTGCAGTAATGGGTTAGGGCGCGTGGGCCTTGACACAAGAGGAATTTCAAAGAGTTGTTCAACAGAGTTTTGGCAAAGAAGGGATATGAATTGGCCTGATGCCAGGTAAGCATGCGTGGTGCAATTTAGGGTTATAACAGATTCCCCCTAATGTGTGAGGTCAAAAGAGCATCTGATGGCCGAAATACATTACCAATCTTTACTGATGTGCCGAATAGTTGAGCCCAAGGATCAGGAACTAGGAGGTGTTGTCTGCAAAATAACAAATGTCTCACCAAGGCGGGCATACCCATGATCAGGATAAAATAGAACCATGGCTACCAATCAAATACACTGTAGATCCATGTCAAATAACTATAAAGAGTAGCCACGAATAATACATAGTGGAGTTACATCTCAAAATCAGAAAGATATACATATAGAGTATCCATCTTCCAGAAGCTTATTCGACCTGATGGTTGTACTTCAGAGCTCGAGCAACAACTTCAAAATCTTCTAAAACTTAGGTAGGAGTGTAATATGAGTGTACGACTGCACTACCCAGAGGTATTCGACGGCTCGTCGGTTATGGACATGATAATCTTGATGATCGGACTAAAGGAATCAGTGATTTCGAATAAGGACTTGATTGGACATTCAGGATGGCCAGGTATGCGAACAAGAGACATATTGTAGAGAGGCCTAATCAGGCTTAGTGACAAACTTCCCTTGGACAATAGCACGAAAAGTGATAAGACTCAGGAAACATATATATTAATCATAAGTCTACGAAGCAGGAGGCAATGCAAACTCTCCATATGTTTGGAAGAATAACCAAATGGTGGAGGACACAAATCTATATAGAAAAAAAAGATTCCTAAGGTCGTACTATATCCCATATTCTAATGATCAAACAGATAGATGTGCTTTATCCAAGGGCGACTCATTATGCTGCCAATAAATGAAATACTTTTCCCATCCTCTTTTTGGGGTATATTTGATTTTTTTGTTCTTTTTGATAATTTTGGAAAAAGAATAAAGGAATATTACGTTACAATGGAGGAACGAGTAATGCAAACATACAAGCTCAAGGCACACGGACAAGACTGATGTTCTGGTAAAATGATACTCGGGGACAATCCTCCGGCGGCCAAAGGTTTTAAGACACAGAAGCAAACTATCACAAGTCTAATGGATAAGGTATGCAAATGCGGTTGATAGAACACACAATGGTAACGTCCTTCGATGTAAGTTTAACTTGCCCAGAGAAGGTAAGTTCGATGGCTTTTCATATTTAGAGAGTCTGAAAAAGAATTAAAGGAGACTCCGTTGGGGTACCTTTTTCGACAATAGTCTAGTCGATTCGAAAAAGGGATAAACTAGCACTGATTAGACGTCAATTCAAAACCATTTTAACGAGTGTGACAAGGACAAGATCACTCAGCTATTTTTTCACTTTTAAGGAGTCTGAAAAAAGCTTAACTATGCACTCCGTAAGGAATATTCTTCTGGACCAATTTAACGAGTGTGAAAGAATAAGGTCACTCGACGATCTTTTCAATTTTAGGGAGTCTGAAAAGAGCTTAACTATGGAATCCGTGGGGGTTTCTTTTTCGTAAATTTAGTCCCTCAGGCCCAAAAAAGGAATAAAATTATACCTGAGAGTACTCTTCTAAAGAATGGGAATTTGATAGAGTATACCTTTGTTTGTACAGTTGACTGTCCAGACCGAAAAAGGGGTAAACTACCGCCAGACAGACGTGACTTCAAATTTCAGTTTAATGAGCATGAAAGGCCACAAGATCACTCAGTAATCTTTTCATTTTTAGAGGGTCTAAAAAGGGATTAAAAGGAGACCCGTTATTTTTTGGGAGTCCTGAGGGTGAGACAAAGAGTGAAAAAGACTCATGCAAATAAGGCTCAAACTCATATTCAGGAAAGACTATATGAACTCCCGAGCCTACAATGTTTTTAGAAACGACATGGACACCATAATGCAACCAGGACCTACGTAGGGCATCCATGTTCTGGTAAGCTCTACCACCAAGCTGCGACACTTCTAAAGAAGATGTGACGGCTCCATGTCACAACTTGATGGGATCGATCCTATAGCAGAGGAAAAAGACAACGAGGCACAAAAGTCGAGGTGGTAACCTAAATTATATGCTCAAGTTGATTTTCAAATTTTTTTATGGACCGTCAATATTTTCTCAAAACTCAAAACAAATGTCCTAATACCCGATCAAATCCCTCCCATATAACTCCTGAATCACTCTAAATGGTTTTTGGTATAAAGAAACTGATAAGGGAGGCCAAAAAAGTGACAAAAAGAGGCCAAAAAGTCTATAAATAGAAGCTGGCAGCTCATTATCACCATTGCTGAATTGGAAATTGACTCTGGAGCCAAAATACCCCCTTTGCCAAAAATAGTGATTCCGGGAGCTACAGTGGACGCAACGAACTTATGCTTGGACCAAGTAAGTACAAACTCCCTTATCTAGCTATTCAATACTTCAATTCCATTGTTTAGTTTATTTTTTGGGTGGGCGTCGACCTTAAAAAGGTCGACCCTAGGTACATGCAGGCTGTCTCTGGACAGGCCGCGTGTACATTCGGGCAGAATAAAGTTTTCCTGTGTGTACACATGACTATCACCTCTACAACCCGCGTGTACTCCCCTTTTATGATGAAAAAAAAAACTAAAAGGAAGTACTGACCCTCCTTTACCTTGTTGTGTTGGTAGGATGTATGTCCAGTGGAGGGAAAGGGAGTATGAGGCAGTCAGTGAGTTGGTTGCAGCAGATCCAAATGTCATGGTCGTGTTAATGCAATGCGGTTTACTCAAATTCTTTCTATGTCCATTTATGCACGTAGAACCAAGGCTACTGAATGCCTTGATTGACTACTGGCACCCTAATGCAGAGGCATTTATCCTAGAGGGGCAATCACTGGTGCCCACCACCAAGGATATCTACTTTCTGACTGGCCTCTCAAGGAGAGGGGAACCGGTCAACTTCTAGACGTTTCCTATGGGGCCGAGCAAGATCTCAGAATTGATAGCTGAGCATTGTGAGGCTGGGACTGACTGTGTGGGCTCCCAGGTACCCATTAGCAAGATTATTAACTTAGTGCTATAGACTATATTGTTACTAATTGGGCGGATTAGCAGCTCAACAGCCTTGCATTAGGTGTCTTGCGCACAGATGAACTGTGCCATCCAGTGCATGAATGCACAAATTTTCGACTGGAGTACCACACTGCTTGAGTGCATGAAGAGGCAATTGACAGATTGCCGACAGTGGACACAGAGGAACTTCGGGTTTAGGACCATCTTGTGTTCATTCTTTTTTGAGAGAGTTTCGAGTTTTAGTCCTCGGGTTGTAGTACGAGGACATCAGGCCTCTTTCCCTGCAGTGTGTAGATGGGCAATATTACTACCGCGACAGGGTGGTGGAAGGACCATTGAGTCCTTCGACGATGATTTTTTTGCTTGGATGTCATGATGAGGACTACCCATATGCAGGGATAGAATTTTCTAGAGATCTTGAGATACCCGTACCTCCTAGTGAGGAGCGAGGGGAGATGGGTAATTCTCCACCTTTGTAGTTTTTTTGTTTGAATATGTAATTTTTATGTCTTTTTGTTATATATATCATTTTTTTATATGCCAGAGTATTTGACGGATAAACGTTTGTTTCATGTAGATGTGGGACCCATGCGACTTGCCGATTATGCACAGAACATGCGTCGTCCACAGCCAGAAGCCGCGGATGCCGCCACTGGCGGAGTAGCAGTAGCAGGGAACCTCCCAGCCAGAGAGGCCGAGAGGGTTCTTAGATGAGTTGAGCGGAATGTCACTGCACTCACTCGCACAATCTTGATGGCAGAGATAGAGGACCTGCCGCCATCCATGCAGCCTCATGTTGTGAGGGCACCTCAGACATGGGTCTGATTGTTTAGGCGTTTAGCCTGTGCTGTGGATGATTATAATAGGGCCCATAGGCCCTGAACAGACTTAGAATTTTTATGTGCCACGAGCACCTACTTGTATATTTTTTTTGAGGGCATAAGCCCGGTGACTCGTTATTATTCTCATTTTTGAGGCGCTTGCGTCCATTTATGTACTCTGGTTATTTTATGATGGTTATATGGTTTTTATATTTTGTGTCTTATGGATTATGTGTGCCAAAAAATGTATTTACATGTTTATGTCAATGTTCTTTCATATGTGTGAAAGATGCCAATCTAAAATTTGATTAGCTAGAGTATCTGTAATTTGGTTTAACCTCCTAAGAACATGAAAATATGTAATATAATCAAAGTTTCGTTCTAAGAGATGTACCCTAAGGAATCGTCGGTGTAAAGTTGGATCATGAACCTGGTATACTCTGTTTAGCTGTGACACAACCAGTTGAGCGTCGAGATAGACCTGGAGATGAGAGATACCGAATGACAAGGCATCATGAAGCAACTCAATAACTGCACTATACTCGGCGACATTATTTGTGGTGTCACCTAAGCATATACCTCTGGAAGATAACAACTGGCCCTAAGGTGTAAAGATTACCCAAGCTGCAGAGGCAAGCCTCTGCATGTGTCGACTAGCACCGTCTGCATACCCAACGAACACCTCGGACTCACTTGACATCTGCCATATTGAAGAAAGATAACATCAATGACACGTCCATAACACTTTAAAAGAAACTTAAAAAGTAATAGTACAAAGACTATACATATGTTACAAAAAGTTACCCACAGTGACCTATCTATGAGTAATACTTCTTGAGGAAGAGCCCAGTTCTATGCTCCGCCAAAGCATTCCCTTCAAAATCAACCAAACGATAAGAGCCCTTTTTTAATACCTCTTTTATAATGAAGGGTCCGAACCACATGGATTTAAACTTTCCTGCCCCCAGGAGGTCCTTGTATTGGTCATAGACCAGGGCAAGGTCGCCTTCAAAGAAAATCCAAGGACAAACAGACCTATCATATTGACACTTGACCTTATGTTTGTGAGCCTCGTTGGCTAGGGCCACATCGCGACGCTTCTCATCAAGCTGCTCAAGGTGTACTAACTGTTCTTCAAGTGGAGAAGTGTCTGGCAATAACTGTACTGCCAATTTTAGAGATGGGATTTGACATTCGATGGGAAAGACTGCCTCCAACCCATAAATGAGTGGAAAAGGTGAGAAACTGATTGTAGTCTTAACAAATGTTTGGTAAGCCCATAATGCTGAGTATAACATCAAATGCCAATTTGACTTGGCTGAGTTGATAATTCACTGTAGAATAGTCTTAAGAGTTTTGTTTACAGCTTCCACCTACCCATTGGCTTGGGGGTAGTAAGGTGATGAATGTTCCTACCGTGACCCAAGATTTGATGTTAATTCGATCATCATTTGGTTCTGAAAGTGACTGCCATGGTTAGTGACAATCTCTCTCGGGATGCCAAACCTTGCTATGATTTGGTTGAATAAGAAGAGAGCTGCAGTCTCTTCATCATCTTTAAACATTGGCATAGCTTCAACCCACTTAGTGAAGTAATCGACAGCTATGATGATATAGCGGTGCCCCCTTGTCGATGAGGGGTTTCATGTAGTGTAATCAATCCCCCACTTAGTGAAGGGACCAATTGTGATGACAGGAAACATAGGAGCGGGATGTGCCTTCATCTTTCGAGAGAAGATTTGGCATGAATGGCACTTCTTGATCGATTTGACACAATATTTGATAAGTGTCGGCCAGAAGTAGCCTGCTCGTAGAATCTTTGGGTTGTTGCTAACCCAGATAAATGACTCCCACAAGCTCCAGTATGGCAATCATTGAGCACGATGATGGCCTCCTCATGAGTGAGACATCGACGTAAGATGCAGTCTACACCTCTCCGATACAATGTATCATTGAGTATGAGATAATTCTTAGCCTGATGGCATATCCGTCGACGGTCGTCACGAGAAGCAGAGGTGGGGCATTTCAAAGTCTAGAGATAGATAAGTATATCTCTGTGCTAGGGGTCTGAAGATGCAATAAAAAACATATCACCCCGGATAGGTGATTTCTCAGGAACAACGTCACCTGACTCAACCAAAAGTTCTGAAATAAGCTCTGCGAAGACCAATGACTTCTTGGACTTTGCTGAAACGAAGTCAAAGTCAAATTCTTGGAGGATGACTATCCATCTACTAATTTTTCCACCTATAACTCGTCATGTCAACATGTACTGGAATGGATTCATGACAGCAATGACGGTGGTCTTGTGAAACAGAACATAGTGATGGAACCGTTGAGCAGCACAAACTACTGCCAATGCAAATTTTTCGATATGAGAATAATTGAGTTCTGGTCCTACGAGGCCTCGACTCAGGTAATAGATCATGTATTCTAAAAATGAATCGTTTTCCTAAACTAAAACCATGCCTATGGTTGACTCTACGATAGCCAGATATAATAAGAAATATTTGTTATAGTTAGGTGGTCGTAGCGGAGGTGGAGTTGTGAGGGCGTGTTTTAATGCATCAAAAGAGCGTTGAGTGGCTTTGTCCCAGAAAAAAAGGAACGTCTTTCTTCAGTAAATGCATAAATCCCTTGGTGATTTCGGCATAGTTGGCGTGATTTCGGCATAGTTGGCGATGAAGCATCGTAAGAAGTTCGCCTTGCCTTGTAGACTCTGAAGTTGTAAAATTGTGCGTGGGGGGGGCAACTGGATTATTGCTTCCACCTTAAGAGGATCGACCATGATCCTTGTTGTTGATACGATGAAACCTAACAAATGTCCTGACATTACGCAAAAGCTGCACTTGTTTGGATTCAAGCAAATCCTGAAGTAGCGACAGTGTTCGAAGATTAGTCTAAGGTGTGTGGGATGATCTGTTCGCTTGCGAGAGAGTGATGCTAAATCATCTAGATAGGCCTCGACTATATGTTTGAGGTCATGAAAATAAAAAGACATGGCTTGCTGGAATGTGGCTCCAACATTTTTAAGGCCAAAAGGCATCTTACGATATGCGAATGTACCCCATAGACAAATGAATGCCATTTTATGTTGGTCTTCAGGTTTGATTTGGATTTGATTATAGCCTGAAAAACCGTCCATGAAAGAAAAGGCTTCACAACCAGCACATTCATCAATGATCTGGTCGATGAAGGGTGTTGGAAAATTATCTTTGGGACATGCCTTGTTCAAATCATGGAAATCGGTACATACACAAATCGTGCCTTGTTTTTTATTGACCGACACAGGATTTGACACCCATTGAGTCAAATGGATAGGATAAATAAAACCTGCCTTTAGCAATTTCTCAACCTCAATCTTGATGGATGCTGCTTTCTTGGATTAACTGGACAAAGTTTTTGTCAAACAGGCTTGGCATTAGGATACGTTGTGATTTCATGTTCAACTATTTTCAGTTCGATACCTGGCATTTCCACATAAGACCAGGCAAAAATGTCACGGAATTCTTTGAAAAGATCCGTGTAAATTTGAATCTCTTCGGGGGAGAAATCTGCTATGACGAAGACATTCTCCATGACGCCAGGGTTTTGGGAGATGTTGATGGGTATAGTTTCAGCGATAGTCACCATATTTCCCTTAGCATAAATTTCCTGTGTAGCTAAGAGATTAATAGGACATGGTTGATCTCCCGTCATGGTAATGGTGAATTATCCTACTTCGATTCGGCTTAACTTTGGGAGAAAATATGATCTGTGATGAATATCTTCCCAAGGTTTTTCCAGACTAGTCATTGCTTTGATTACTGCTTCGTCAGAAGGCAAGACTAAGTCTAACGAATCGACATTAGCAAGAGAACCTTGAGCCAAAATAGGCTCTAGAAGTGGATTTAACTCTTGTGCAAGAGTCATATCAGGGTTAGTTGAAGCTTCTTGGACTAAAGAGTATGCTGCCTCAGTGACTGATAAGGGCATGGACATGCCGGGGTGCCCTGTCTCATCCATCGTGGCTGATGGGGAAGGAAGAATCCAAGGATCCTCAAAGTAAGTTGTGTGGAATGACAAAACTTGAAAAATCTCAACCTTATGGTGATTCGATATAAATTTGACATCGTTGTGAGGAGGTGGGTAATCGAAGGTACCCATCAAGGATGGGCACAAACCAACTCCTACATTAACAACACCTGGTTGAGGATTATCAATCATCAGGACCATGGATGCCCCCAAGGCTGGGTCAGGTCGGGAGAAAGATAGTTGATTAATGGTCACTATCCGACCCTCGTGTGGAAACAACAAGACTCGGAAAATTGTAGCAACCACAACTTTCATAGCATAAGTCCAACTCCATCCTAACAAGATATTATAGTCAAGGGGAGCATCGACTACCTCTACTTCGACACACATAGTTTTCCCTCCTAACTGCATAGGGAAAGAAGGAATGATTCCATGTGGTCGGAAAGAATGACCATCGAAAGCAGTGAGGAGAGTAGGTGAAGGAGACAAAGCGGGCTGGCCAATTGCCTTCCAACATGCTAATGACATAACGCATGTCGAGGTGCCCTCGTTGACCACCGTGCGAAAGATATTCCATGTAAAAGTTTTTGTGGGAAAAGCCACTACTATCTGAAACGCTACGTGGTAAGGCAGACGAGGTTTTAAGTCGATTGTATCTAACATGATGGTGCTCAGATTACAAGTCTCAGTAGAGCCCAAAGCGGTTAACAAGGCTTTCCTCTGAGCAGGGCAGCTTTGGAGGACTTCCAAAGCATAAATCGCACAAGGGGTTTGTGATAAATCTTCCACCACAGAGTAATTCTGGGTGGTCCTTACGTTTGGGTTGTGAGAAGCTTTTTTAAATGCACCCTTTGGAATGTGTGTCATTGTTTCTCCCAACGTCTTCTCGATCTGTAGAGGAAGAGATGGGATATAGTCTTCTTTACCCTTCTCAGAAGCACTTGGTTTACTATAGTCGTGCGCTCTAGTTGTTATGAAAGCATCACCCCTAACCATATATACGTTCACGGATGAGGGATTGTTTGGAGGCGGGTTGGTTTCTTGGCTGCCTCCTTCTGTGATTGTAGAGGCTTGAGTTAGATTTTTCCCATGTTGAAAGGGATTAGTCAACACTGCTTGCTGTTGCTGTGTGATAAACTTTTGGGCCTCTGCAAGTCGAGGACAAAGATAGGTCAGGTGGTCTTCCATGCACAAGTTGCACGGATACCTTGCCTTCCGTTTTTCCGTGTTGTCCCCGCCAGCATTATCAATGGGTTTTTTATCCCCCCTTACCCTTCTTTCGTTGTTTTTTCTTCCCTTCAGGCTGTTGGGTGGCCTTTGGGTTAGTCGACTGCACGAAGTGTACTTCCGACGTTTGGGTAGGGGGAGCAACCAAAGTAGTAGTTTGGTTGGCTGTTGTGTGTTGGATGGATAATTGTTGCAACTGTTTTGTCAATTGCTCAGCGGGCTTAGTTTGTGTTGAAACAACAATACCATCGGCATGTAGTCTAGCTCTCTATCTAGTTTTATCCAGTATCGAACGTGGCGCATCTGGAAAGATGTTGTATAATAAACCAGACTAATAATAGATGAGCTCAAACTGTTGAGCCCTCATGATGGCATCTTCTTCGGAGAAAAATCTGGATGTTGAAACGTCTTTGGATAACTATAGGACCAAATACTTAAGGAAACACTCAAGCAGGAATGTTGGTGGGACCAATACTTTGATTAGACTCTTCCAGCGTCTCCACTCTCGGATATGATCAGAGATACGGTCCTCTGTTGTCTGTTCGAAATTGGAAAGCAACTCTGTGCCAGCGTCGTATCTCACAGGTAATTGGAAATGGTTAAGAAAGGCCATCGCCAGTTCGCCCAAAGAAGAGTATCTTGAGCGATCGAGCTCGATGTATCATTTCACGGCACTCCCGATAAGAGTACATTGAAACAATCACAACTGTACGGAGTCATCTTTCAATGAGTTAGATGAACACCAAATATGAAAGGTAGTCACATGATCACCTGGATCTTCATTAGGCTTGGCTTTGAAATTTGGAATGTTCAAAGGCAACTTCATCGGCATAGGAGGCCAACGTGGATCATGACAAATATGATTGTTTAACAACCTTGTCAAATCTGGCAAGTGTAAAGTTTCCAGGAATGGTAGTTTGGGTTGCTGCTAATAACCTGGGAAAAAGGGTCCTTGAGTTTGACTGGCACCAGGTTGCCAGGAAAAGTTTGGCTGCTGGCCCGGATTCTGGTAAAAACCATGGCCTTGACCAGCATAAGGATTTTGCATCTGCGGAGACATCATCAGTTGATTTACCATAAAGGACATAGAGTGTTGGGCATGCATTGTATTCAGAGGACTTTGGGAAGGATTACCCCATGCCAGTCCTATGGGGAGAGGCATGGTAGTCTGTCTGGGGTTCCATTGATTGTTGAAAGAATTACCCTAGAATGACATTCCGGAGGAGGGAACGGATCCTTGTTCTGAATTCCAAGGTCCTGCTATGTGTGCCCCCTGTGTAGGAATAGTACCCTGCGCATGAGTGGATTGTCCAAAAATGGGGTTGCCCCCAATCGAAAAAGTGGCGGATGAGAAAGTGTTGTTACCAAACGTCCCATTCCAAGAAAATGGTGTCAAACCTACTGGCATACTATGAGAAGGTGTTCCTTGACTCCCTGTTGTTTCAGGATAAATTCGTGAGTGCGGACACAGACCAATCTCCCTAGATCCACCTGGATCTAGAACAAAACAAGACAGAATACTACTCTTTCCCTAGATCTAGACTATTGAATGAACTAAGAGAAATGGATAGTGGACATACCTTATGAATTCTCTCCTTAAATCTCTGTTGTTCCTCGCTCCGCTTCGATGCTCTTGTGCCGTCCAATCACAACAGTACAAACCAATCAAAGTACAATCAAATTAATATATTCAATACCTAGTCTATACATGGGATCAAGGAATCATGTAATA
>CBVK0101484832.1:0-12568 GCA_900067695.1 Picea abies | reverse complement strand
AACCAGAAGCCAAAATGGAAGCAAAATTGGAAGGCATATTAGAAGAAAAACTGGAAGCAACACCTGGCGCTAAACCTGGTGCTATTCCTGGCACCAAACTGGAAGTAAAATTCAAAGTAATATCAAAAGAAAAACTGGACGTAAAACGGGAAGCCAAAACAAATGCAAAAATGGAAGAAAAATTGGAAGGCATATCATAAGCAAAATTGGAAGCAACACTTGGCGCTAAAATTGACACTATTATTGGCATTAAACCTGGTGCTATTCGTGGCACTAATCCTGTTGCTATTCCCGACGTTATTTTTCTGGCGCTAAATTTGGCGCTAAATCTGACGCTAAATTTGACACAATTATAAAAAGTCCATATTGTGCCTCGTTTTGCGCTAGAAAAGGTGTCCAATTCATGGAGTAAAATACCCTAAATTCTGGCGCTATTTTAGGTGCTAATTGCCTCTTCTATTGTAGTGAGTCCAAACGACCTTGATGGCCTACAAATGTTGGGTATTTCAATGGATGAAGCGAAAGCAAGTCTTAGGTAAATTTGATGTAATATAATTTGACGTGTCACACTGCGATGAGCAACTAGCGCAGGTGTAGCTTGTGATATTGGGTTGTGAATCTTAGGCTTGGGTTGTGAATAACAACAATCAAACCAACAAAATATATACATCTGAAAATTGGTTAGTCCTACTTTCCTCCTTTCTTGGGCCTTTCGTGGTCAGTCCAAAATGCTCTCACGATTTATGTTATTGATCTTCCACAAAGAAATATATATATGTATCAAGGATCTCTCATTCTCTTACTAGCACTGATTGGAAAGAACCCAGGAATACCAACATTTGATGTGTGTTATCCATGTTGGAAGAGAATCACAACGACTACAAAATTATCAAAATCGAAAGTGGGTACAGAGGATTTCGCTTAACTAATAATTGGAATCGGTGTTGTTGTATGAACATGAGACCACAACATTGATGGAATATTTTAAATTTAAGAAACTTTTAGATTATTTTAAGTCAAAGCATTATTTCCCCAATTGATACAACAAGCGGACCAGAAGCGGCCCAGACTAGCAAACCAATGTAATGGAAAGACTTCAGAGAATCAGAGGTACAACGAGGTCAAGGTCAAGGCCAGATGGTGGACAATCATGATTTTTTTTTTTGTTTGTGAGATGAAAAATTGAATCCCTCCAAACCTTTGTGACATCATGTGTATGGATATTGATTCTCATTGAAGAAACCCAAGAGTGCAAATGAAAACTAAAGTGGTAGTAGATGCATCCATGGACGGGTGAAAGGATGTAATTTTCATGGAAACTGGTGAAGAAGATTCATCCCATCTTGACATGCAAGCCGAGCCCTGGGCTCAACACCTGTGAATAAAGGTACTTTTCAATTTTATCAATTCACACAGGGTTCAACACCTGCTAACAAATTGATTTTTAGAATTTCATCATTTCATACTCAAATTTATTAACTTCTTGTATTTTTTACTTTTTCTCAAGCATTTTTTCTTGGCTTATCCTATTTTTTTTACTTTTTACCATGTAATTTTTGTTGCAATTGAGCCTAGGTCATATGAGATTTGAGCTCTGACCATCTTTAAAACAAAAAAAAAATATCAGTGTTAAGATATCCACCACGGCTCCATTCCCAATTATGAATTGAGATTTATAATCATAATACTCTAAGACAATCACCACATTCCCCACTATAGTTAGTATTAGTCCACTATTATAATAATCATAGGATGCATATAAAGCACCAAAATACAACTTTGAGTAACTATACTAAGGAGTTTACTTTCTAAATGTATTTATGCATATCACAACCTTCGTTCATTGTTTGTGCAAAGACATTTACAAGGATAATGCAAGCGTTAATATTCTAGCATAACTCATTCGTTGTTTGTGCATAGACATTTACTAGGATATTGCAAGCATCAATCTTCTAGCAGAACTTTGTGTGCTGTGACCATCCTTATAAATCCTTGTTGCTACACAAACTGTTTGAAAATGGCTGTATCATCAAACTAATCTAGGTTCATCCTATTGCTGAATAATCCATACTATTAGCACAATAAGAAATAGTTGTGTTTTAATTCTTCAACTTTCATATTTCATATTAGTAAAACCTATATGTGATTGGATTAGTAAAAACTATATGTGATAATACGTACGTACAATGTTACAAGATATTTCGGCCGAGTGAAGAGGTCAAGAGGTGATGTAGTAAGCAGCTCCTTGTATGAAGTGAGTCAAAGAAGGTTGCAAGGCGATGCACCAACAAGTCCGAGAATAAGTAAGTGCAGAGCAATTACGAAGAGTAATTATAAAGAACTATGTCCTCTTGAATAGGAGCAACAAGACTGGTATCTTCCATGAAGCACGTGGCTTAGTGAATGTCAACACTTGGCAATTGGTGGTCATCGATATCTTGCATGAAGCATCTTAGATACTATTATTCAATAGAAATTTGCTAACAAAAAATGTTAGCAAACTAATGCTATCTCCAAAGATAGCATTAGTTCACCTCAAAATATATACATTGTAATGCGATCATCTTTCCTAAGTAATGCAGTCATCTTTACTAAGCTTCAATGAAATATTTTTGCATAAATTATCCTTCACCTTGATATGAGGCCAAATAAGACCTCAAACACAAGAAATTAGGATAAACAATAAAATGGAAGTTGAAAAATTGTATAAATGCGTGGAATGTTTGGTTAAAATGGTTTAATTGTCTTGATTTACGTGCAAAAATTAATATGACAACAAGAAATCAATTACTAATAGTCCCTGCAGCCTGAAGGGCAATGACTAATAAGGAAAATATTAGAATATTTACCTAAAGTTCCCAATAGGAGAAACCAATCCAAAATTCACCTACCTCGATAGCAAGATGTTAGATAAAATGGCTCATTTTACTACCTGAATAAGAAGATGGTAGATAAAGTGGATCATTTTATCTAATTTTAATAAGACTTTTTGAATTTGTAATAATCTAACATAAATATATAAGATTTGTATTTAATATGATCAAGTTAATTAAAGCCTAGATTTTTAATGACCTTGTATTTAATATGATCAAGTTAATTAAAGCCTAGATTTTTAATGACCTAAAATAAGATAAAAAGAAATTTGAAAGTTTCTCCATCTTGGAGAAGTTTTTAGCACATTATAAGCACCGAGTGAAAAAGTGAATTAAAAAAACCTTAGCATGTTGCTAGGATGAAAATCAATAACTAAAATTAAAAATCTCTTTATCATGAGCTCCAACTCTTAGAGCTTAGCAAAGAATATTCCAAATGAACAAAGTGAATCTTCTTACTCTTTTGTCGCTTTCTCGAACTTATCTTTGAAGGCCTCAAAAGGCTACCCGACTCTAATGAAGATGTTACTAGGCATGGTAGAGGAGGCCTAAGCCATAAGATGGATCTCACATAATCATTTATTGAGAAATTCGTTGAAACCTTCTTGGGGCTCTTCCAAAAATGGCTCCACTTTAAAAAATTAGGGAACAAATAATTGTGGCAAAGAGACTCGAACTCTGTAATTGCAAGGAAAGTGAAAGAGTGCTCACAAACATTTTTAGTCCCCTCCTTATCCACACATATGATTACAATGTAATAACCCATGCATCTATCATTATTTGGAGGAACCACTTCGGCATGGAAAATGTTTTGGCCCCTAGAGATAATTTTCAGTATTGTTCTTTGCATGATATGACTGGCACATTAACTCATCTACATCTATGAGTGTGATCCTTCTACACCCCCCTCCCAAATCTACATAGACATAATCTTAGAAAGGCATGAATGTCTTAGATTACTTCTGAAAGATTTTCCAATAATCAACTTATGGAGAGTCAATGCTTGGAAGGATTATGGAAAAATGCTTGGCCTCAACCTTCTCCACCTCACTAACTAAGACCATAGCAAAAGCCACAAGATCCTCTTGATTCCCCTGGGGATTTATCTCTAGTAGAAATTGATTGATGGCGAGTTATAACAATTGAGGTCAATGTAGACTCATGTTGTAATCTTCTAGATTACACGGGCATTCAAGAGAGACTACATTAGGTCAAATACATCAAGAACATACACACATACTCAAGAAGAGAGATAATTTAGGGAAGGTTAACCAACCAAGTTCTTATTCCATCTTCATGAGTATTTATACATTTAGGGAAGGTTAACCAACCAAGTTCTTATTCCATCTTCATGAGTATTTATACAATAGGGAAATGGTTAGAGCATTTGTACCCACTCTTCAACTAATCATTTGTTAGGTGGAGTTATCCTTTCTGTGCATTGACTTACTTTATTACACTTTATTACATGTATTCATACATTCTTATGCTAATGTATAATGTATGATGACAATTACAAGGGCCTAAGAGCCCCTCCAACATATCCCCCACACCGGAATCCTTAATGATCCTGAGCAAGTATGCAAACACATCATGGGTCTCTACTCCTGCAAAAGTATCCTTATTGTGCATCAACCATGCATACCAGTTTGCATAGGTAACTCAGTCGCAACAACCACTATATGTATAGGAAGATACATGTATACAAGGTTCTATTGTGACTTGTTACTCTTTAGCCTCCGTCTTCAATTTGGCAGGTGCATGTGAAATCAATGAGTCTCGAGCGCTTAGATACCCTTCCCAACAATGGTCCTCTTGAATCTCTTGTTACACCATCATGCCTTTGGAACAGTGCTTGGATTGTCTTGTGGTCATCTTTCCCTTGCACAACACCCTATAGTGGAGTGCCATGCTTTAGCCAACCTGCCATTTCTCTACTCTTGGATTTCGAGGTCGCAACCCAGGGAACGATTCTACAACTCTCATAACAAGGGCTCAATCAGTTCAATCATTCTTGTGCCATCCTATTGTATTTTAAACTCTGGTGTGTGTGTGTGTGTGTATGTCATGAATTGTTTCTTTCTTGAATGCCTTCAATCGTTGAAAAAATTTCGTGATCAATGCTTATCATCAATGTTGTTTGTAAGTGCTCAAATCAACTGCTACAAAAATGTTCCAATGTCTGAATGCTCCTTGCTCAGTCAAATTGTTTCTTTGTTGCTTCTCAATCATGGCTATGCTTTTGTAGGTCTCTGAGAATATATGGAATCTACATTTTACATTACATGAAGGAGGAATCTTCTGCGATTCAACCATAAGACTCAATGCACGCAACTTGAATTTACTAAAACATGACTCAATAGAATTTATTATGAGTCTTCTAACTATTAGTAAGGCTTGACTATACAAAGACTCTTTGCTAGTACCAAACCTTTACAGACTCAAAATGTTGTCAATTGGGTGTTGAATAACGTCGGTAAGAAACCGATCTCGTCGGCTAGGCAATGACTTAGATTACATTGGCAAAGGGGATTGTCTGCCTTTGAAGACTCACGTTTAACCCCTCCTTTCTTTATACTCAACTTTTAACTCAGATTTTACATAACTCATGACTCAATCAACTAACTCAATCGACAACACTAATTTTTTTCTTTCTTGACTATAGACTCAATTAAGCTATTACAGACTCATACTCAACTATCGATTCGACTATCCTTCATGTAATTCTATTATACATAAGACTCCATGGGTGTAAAAATACATTAATAAAATGAATTTTACTTGACTAAATTCTCTCTATCTCATAGCTCCACTACAAGATTATTTTAATGCCTTTGGATCTAGATGATCAACGACCACACTTACAACAATTTCTCTTATATCTTTGACCATTATTTAACCACAATAATTTCTAGACTCCATTGTAGTAGAAACTCTTTATTGACCAAACTCTTTACTTTAAGTAGTCGGTCTTCACCAGTCGAGTCGGCCTCATTCAACCAAGACTTCTACTCATTTCTATTTGATAATAAATGGTTTCGACTAGTAACTCTAGCGACCAACTATTTCAATGGAGATGTCCAACCTTGAGCATTATGTCAACCACACGTGTATGATTGTATCCATTAACACTTAAGTAAAGATATATCATCATGAATGTAGTTGGTTAGTTTTCCAAATTCATTCGACCAACAACATTGAATGCCAATGAACATTAATGACTCTCTCCTTCCCACGATGTTTCACATAACGCATGTCAACTAGCTCTGTGGATTTCAAATGTAATTGACCCTTAGTTGTTTCTTGTCAATATCAACTTGACTGCTTCAACAAGTTGGTCACTTTTGCTCATCCTTTAATATGTCTCTCAAATAGACTTGTATTGCCTTTATAAAAAATTATGTAAGTTGATGTCTATTCTTACTAGTTGACTACTTCCATGATAGCTCAGGAACAAGGGTTTTTCGTAAAAGTGCTCAGGTGAAGTTGTAGTAAAATGGTGCTGCAACCAAATAAAACATGCCCTAGTCCACCGTGTTCATGATCGTTACGAACCTTATGCTTTATGATTTCCATTTTCATGAAAAGATGCATGTTGAATGGAGGATCACCATCCTTATTTAGATCAGTAGGGGGAATTTGCTAGTCAACCGGGTCGACCATTAGAACGATTGACTAAGTTGCATTCCAATAGTCAATTCATGCTAGTTAACCATGCATATTTCTCACGCAAACCAACTGACATGAATGAAAACAATCCCTTGTTTCAAATTCCATGCACTTTTGTTTTTGCAGATGATCATTGTTCCAACAGGTCATAAAGTTTGAATTCCAACACAATGTGCCATTAAGCTTGAAGGATGCACCATCAAGTAGGAACCATTGACATACACGGTCATGTGGCATGTCTTCATCGATGAAATCATCTCTCATCAGTTCATCGTCAAAGGAATCGTCAACAAAGCCAAGGCTGTGGGATAGAACTCGAACAACCTCTTTTATTCTCCCCTTCAAATTTTGAAGGTTGGGTGGTTTCTTTCCTTCATCTTCCATCTCTTGGGAAATGGGAAATCATCAGGCTCTTCCTGGATATTCAAATTTAATTCAAAGTATGCATCCTCCCACTCTAGTTTCTTTTCGACGTCTGGAATATGAGATTTCTTCTCTACATCAAGCTCCTCCTCTTCGTCATTATCCCTTTATTATGAATCATGATCATTGTCAAGTCCCTGTCAATGAGAACAATGTGTTTACATGTGAGAATTGCTCCACTCACTACCCTCTTTTCAAAGGCAACCGTCACGTCGATTTTTCTAAAAGGTATCCATCAGTTGGCCAAAACATTATGAACATCGTTGGAGAGGAGAAAATTTTTTCCTTGAATATGGGGCTATGTACACCACCAACCATGCAAAAATGGTATAATGTTATGTTTAGTAAGAGATAAATGAACCATTAAAACAAAATTGAAATTATTATTCAACTTTTTCCAGAAACAAAGTCAACTAAAAAAATTGGGCTCTAGAGCGAGCCATGGTCGAATACTTATGCATGGTCGACTGGTGGATGCATCTAGTTGACTTCTATTCAAACTATTACATTGAATTCCAGTCTTCATCCATTAAACATAACCAACATCCTACTCTCAATGTTGAAGCTGCTGATAGTTTCCTAATGAAACTCATTGCAAGAAATTCTCCTTTGATTTTTGTGGTCATGTTGGTCGATTATACTTGTGGGGTTATTTTAAAACATTCATGAGAAGAACATAGACGTAATAATAAGCAACACCATCCTTCAATGGGGAGATAGGGGTTCCTTCAATGCATACATGCATCTTCTTATAACATCTTCAAAAGCAACTCATCTTCACAATCTACATTGACTTGCAAATTTTCTATTTTTCCTCTTCTCATAATTTATTTCATGTGCATGCATACTTTTCCCATTCTATCAACCACCAAGAAGAAAGTTGGTCCACGATCCTCTTCAACTCATTCTACAACCCCCTATACTTGCATTCATGATTTTTTTTGTTTTCTTGTGCAGGTTCCAGTTTTCTTTGCAAGATTGTCTTCATGTGAGCAACATCCATGCGCAATTTGCATGAACAAGTGAAAAATATTTGATAGGGCATCACCACGAATAGTTAACCAGTCGAAAATCTTTCACGCAACATCATTGTTCATGAATAAATTTTATTGAGAAGATTGCATTCTAATTTCTTCAATTGAGACATCCACTAAAATCCATGAGAAATTTGCAGGTCTTCTTCATCTCTTTAATCTTTCCATTTCTTCCAGGGTCGAACCATCCTCATTTGTTGATGGTTTCACCTAGACCGAATGAAGGAGGCAACGACACCAATGTTGTAATCTTCTATATTACATAGGCATTCAAGAGAGACTACATTAGGGAAAACACATCAAGAACACACACATGTACTCAAGAAGAGAGATATAATTTAAGGAAGGTTAACCAACCAAGTTCTTATTCCATCTTCATGAGGATTTATACAATAGGGAAATGGTTGAAGAGGTTGTAACTTCTCTCCAATTAATCATTTGTTAGGTGGATTTATCTTTACGTGAATTTACTTACTTTGTTACACTTTATTACATGTATTCATACATTCTTATGCTAATGTCTAATGTATGATGACAATTACAATGGCCTAAGAGGCCTCCCAACAACTCAAATGATGACCCAAGTGAAAATTTTGAGATTAGAGGAAGTAATGCTTCCTCCTCCAACATGCTTTGGAGCGAGAGTCATCACCCTTCTTATTTCCATCTAAACATGAAGTTGAAGAAACACTAGTCCAAACCTTCTTTAAACCAATCCATAATTGCCTTTTCTTATAAGCCCTAACAACCTCAAAATCACAATCTAGCAAGATATGGCATGTCTAACAGTAAAATTAGCATCTAAAAGGAATATTCACATAATCCAAAACTTGAACCCAATCTATTATACCACACTCCAACATTATCTAATATGAAATTACATTACTAATATCCATTTGAACCAACATTTTGGACACTCTCACACATTTTTTCTCTAATGTTTAGTTTTCATAAAGCTTAAATGAGCCCAAAGAATTCCTAATAAGATGAAGAACTTATGACACCAAATCATGGAGAGGGAGGCTTGGTAACCTAAATTGATGGAGAATGTTGTTTCACCAAACAAATCTAGAGTTTAAAAACTATCATGACATAGGAAACAAATGAACCTTGAAGATCCATAAAGCCACACATATCTCCATTGAGTGCAACATTCCTGTCTATGGATCTTTGAAACAAAAAACAAAAGTACCCTCTTTGTAAAGGAGAGATGTGCACCTTCCCCTTTTCCACATTGAACCCTGAATTACCCACCCATACTGCCTTGAAATTTAAAGCAGGATTCTTGCCACAAAAAAGATCCGATGACAACTCGTTCCTTGAGCTTTAAGACACCCTCCAAGATGGAAAGGAAACCTTCTTCACCTTGTTATAGACAATTTCACTTAGGCTTTGTACTTGATGACCCCTTCTTTGTATAAGGAGTGGAGGAAGATTTATGAGCTTTTGTCAAAACCCTATATGAACCCTCAATAGGGAATCTTGTAAACCTTAAACCTTCACCCTCATCCTCTTTCTCGATCTTCCTTGATCCAATGTATAATTATGATAATAGAAAAAATGGGATTCTTGTAAACCTTAAACCTTCACCCTCATCCTCTTTCTCCATCTTCCTTGATCCAATGCATAATTATGATAATAGGAAAAATGAGATTTTTCCATTGTGTATTGGTAAAGGTATAGTTAATTCTTGGGAGATGAGTAAGTTTCAAGTCTCTTTCCCTTTATGTTAAAGTGAGTTTTTATTGCATTAATGTGACATTTGGTTAACAAATAATTTTAAAAAGATAATAAAAGAATTAAGATAAAAAATTGGATAGACACCACATCGAAACTCGACAATCAAAAGCAAGGATGCACAATACTCTAGTATGGGTTACTATTTAAATGGTCACTAGTAAGGATGCACACTACCATGTCGAGTGGTGCAAGCCTTAGGGTTCGTGAATCAAAATCACATGGCAAAAGCTAAGCTTTACCCACACCAACATTCAAATCTGAAATAATTGTGGAGATAAACAATAGAATTTTATTGAGTTTAATTAGCCTAATGATGAGAAAATGTTGCTATCAGGTTCTCCCTAGTGTTGAGAATGTACCTGGTATTTAAGTTCACATGCCTCACTATCCATGAAATGGCCTCTGCGTAGTGGAAGACTGTTGCATGGGTCACCACCTTATGCAACTTAGATTTTCTAATGCTCTTGAATATCTTGAGGTCAGAGTCATCCTCTGCCACTTAGGGGAAACTTTGATTATTAAAAATCTGGTAAAACTTACCCCATTTAATTAAAGTTTCTCTGTCGATAATCCCTTTAGTGTCGTCATAAATGGGTCCTATAAGGTCTACTTCTTCCACCTGAATGCTTTCGCTTACAGATGCCTATTCAAGATGGGCCTTACTAGCACTCTATGATCATTTGCATGGTGACATACCTAAATTAGCAAAATATATTAATCATTAGTTCACCAGATAACCAATTGTCAAATAAAAAAATCAAATTATAACTATTTCACAAGGCAAAGAAATGAATAAAGAGGATTGGCTTAATTTCTGCACTTGTGTGATTTCCAGGCCTTCCTAGCAAAATCAAAGGGTTCATGATTTGGGCGTCAATACATGCCTGTATCGGCGTCAGAAAGATCATTTACACCGACATGGGGAGGTGTATCAACGTCTGAAGAGGAAATCTCTGTCAACATTGTAGAGTGCTTAACCAATTTTTTGGTAAGTGTCAAAGAGTGGGGACCAATTAACTGTGTATCGGCCTCAAAGGGAAGAACGATGTCGATATGGTGAAGACCCCACTGATGTCGATCACACAAATTTTACTGACAAATGGGAATGTGTATCAATGTAGATCACAATATTCATGCTGATATAATTAAGCATGTATCAACACTGATCAAGAGACTCACACTGGAAAAATTGCACATGTATCGACGTTGACATGTTAAACTTTACCAGTGAAGGTAAATGTGTATTGGTGCCAAAAACTTCATTCACGCTGACACTATTTTGAAGTTAAGTTTTGGCTAAGTATGTATAAATCTTCTTCTCTCTGCATACTCATCTTGTAGGCATGAAATGACTGGCATAATGATTTGAACAAAGCATAACCAAGGGAATGTTAGGGATTAGTTAACCTATTCGAAGGGTTTTGATGGGTTGGGGCATAGATATTTAGAGGGGAAAACCCAACCTGTTGAGAAAGAATTAGGGTATGAGTGTAATGGAGAATTCGGGTTGCCAAGGACTGGATAAAAAACTTGTGTGAAGATTGATGTTTCGACAACCAAGGGATAAAGGTAGGGAAGGCGTCTTTAGGCTCGACTTGCACTTCTTCGATGCCTACCCATATATAAAGAAAAATGAAACCACAAACAAATGGAATGACACATGGATGAAAATGAGTGTTACTTACCTACAAACCCTGGAGTTGACACATGTGCGAGGGGCAACATGTGTCCGTTGGAAACCTTCGCTAAAAAGGGTTTTGATACCCCTAGGCCAAACCCGAAGTTGTAAATGTACTTATTACTTCATAAGCTGGTGAGCTAGGTTGTTTTGGGCCAGAGTGCCTTCCGAATATGTAGGTCATGTTACCCCCCATGGCTATGGGTAACTAAGGAAATAATGTCTCGAGGCCCGCAATGGAGAGCATGATCTACACCAAAATGATGGTGATCAACATGTCCACAAACGACAACCCAACAACCCGCCTGATTTGCCTCCCAACACAGATCAAGAAAGGCTCATTGCACTCAAGCAACCCATGGTAAGCCAGTGTCACCATGAGGTATGGTTAGTCCTTTCTTCATGCAGGGTGTTGTGTTTAATTTATTGGGCATGTGGACAAGGATCATGTGTTGTGTTTAATTTATTGGGCATGTGGACAAGGATCATTGGTTGAAGTAGGATAGTAGATCATTTGCTTGAGGAATTCTCTTGGTTGCCTTATTTTACCTTGGTGGTTAGCTTATGTTCCCTAGTCTCGTGTTGTCACCACCTAGGGAAAAGGGGTAATATTTGGGGGCCCTCCCAAGGGTAATGTTCTGCTCCCAACCATACTAAACTTCAACTGAGACCCATACTCTCATGAGAAATGGGTTGACGACTTGGAGGTAGATTGTAGTTGTTGTAAAATATTAAGAAACTAATGTTGAAAAGAAAGTGAACATGACAAATAAAAATATTAAGAAACTAATGTTGAAAAGAAAGTGAACATGACAAATAAGGACCATCAAAAGCCAATCCAACTTGAGATCTACTTACTCAGTGCCCACCCTGGTCCCAAATTGCAAATGCAAAAGATTAAAGCCTTATTAAAGGGATTAAAAAATTATAAATAAACGAAAGCAAGGATTGAAAAGATGGATAAAAAGGAGTTTGGCAAAAACAACACCTAAATAGTTGGTAATTCAAGAGAAAGTGCATCCTCAACAAAAGCGTTCATAGATATGGACACCATAAGCCATGAAGGAAACCCTAAACCATATCATCTTCACACTTACTCTAGATGGGTTTTTACTTTCCCTTGTCACTCTCAGGACCTATCCCTCTACTTG
>CBVK0101484812.1:0-15073 GCA_900067695.1 Picea abies | reverse complement strand
AGCCAAGGTCAATCAATTTTAACCCAAAATAATTTCACCGAATTTTTTTTTGGTGATCTTAACCTATTTATAAAGATGACGTCCAACAAACATGTATCTATTCGCAAGGATTCAGACCAGTCAAACGCGATAGTTACTTTAATTATCACGCAGGAATAATGGGGACTTGTTAGATCTAGATAGTTATCCCTGAAATTGGGCAAAATAATATTTACGATGCTTATCAATGAATGGTGTCACAGTTATATTTTATATTTTCAAGTATAAAATCCAAATTGAATCATCATCATATATTATCAGAATATATGTATAACTCAAGTACTCAAACCAAAGTAAAATTCCACTCCCTAACTCAATTCGAAGTACACGGAAGTTTTTTTATGCCATTAGCATCCTCAACCTGTCATGTTTCCTACACACTCAGGGAATCTCATCATAATACCAGGGGTATTGGTAGCTCCATCTGGGTAGACAAGAAAGGGGTGAATTGTTGTTCACTACAGAAGGTCGATCAAAAATAAGAACAATTTTATTTGAAGGAGATGGTGGACCATTCGAAATAGAAATTGATTGACTAGTTGACTCGAAGGTCGATGGCCCAGTTGAAATAGGAACGAAGTTCAATTTTCCAGTTGAAGGACTAAAAAATGGAATAGGAAAACCAGAGTTGGAAACAACATCAAAATGATCATTCTGTAATAATCCAAATGAGGCAGTCAACAACTTGATGCTGGAAAAATTCTCATCAAACCATACATTTCTTCTGATAATGATCTGTTGTTTGAAAAATCCAAACAATCGATAGCCTTTAGACTCTTCACAGTATCCTATCATGATGCAAGCATGACTCTTTGCATCCAATTTCTTTCTGCAATCATCAGAAATCTGAGCCCAGGAAACACATCCAAACACATGAAAGTGTCTGACTGAGGGCTTCCTTCCACACCATCATTCAATTGGATTCATTGAAGGAATAACTCAAGTCTAGATGTGATTGATTAGATAATTTTCATAGTAAACAACTTCATCCCATAAACAAGGAGGAAAATTGTTGACCCGCAAAAGACATCTAGCCATTTTGACTAACGTTTGATTCTTGCATTTTACAACGCCATTCTACTGAGGGGTATGAAGAACCGATCATTGCTAGTCAATACCATATCAAACCAAGTATTATTCAAAAGTTCAATTCACATACTCACCACCATTTTCCAGTCTCAAGCACTTGATGGGTCAACCACATTTATTTTAAGAAAAGGTCGTGAATTCTTTGAACTTTTCAGAGACAAGATTCTTATTTTTCAAAAAATAAACCCAACTAAAACAAGAGAGATAATCAATGAAAGTCAAGATATACCTTGCACATGCTAAGGAAGGTATATTGATGCAATAGAGATCATTATGAAATATCTCCTGGATATGTTTTGCTCACCATGCTTTGTGCAATACCCCTAGGTCGAACCCCATGATGTAAATAGACATGTAGGATGGTGAGCCAGGATGTTTTGGGCATAAGTGTTATGGTGTCATATGTTTTGTGGCCAGAGTTCCTATATGATTAAAAGGCCAAGGAGCCTATTTTTGTAATACGTATCATTCATATTAATAATAAAAAACATCATTGTTGTAGACCAATCAAACGAAAAAGCATGGGGGACTAAGAACTCCACTAGGGGAAAGGTGTAGCAATCCCCACTAGGTTAGGAAGGAATTGTATATATTTATGCCCAAAAAAAAATATTATTATATGAATGTGTTGCTAACTTCTTATATATAGTTTACTCATTGAGGAATATTGTCAAACATATAACATAAATTAATTTCAAAAGAATGGGCAGATAATCATGGCATCTAATTATGGATGGAAAACCCCCAAAATAAGTACAATGATGTCTAATGGTTGTAATAACAGTTGTAAAATACCACTTATCACACAAATGTAATGGATTCTAGAAAGCTACACAATCTATTATAGAAACACACCAGAAAAACCTAGAATGATGACAACCTATGGTGTCCATTGATCCAAGAATCGCTAAGCCTTACTCTACTGTGCTCCAGCAATGTCGATCACAAAGGTCCTCATAGGACGATTGTGGGGCCTCGTGGGACAACCCCTGCTCAACCTGCAAGGATGCCCTTTTTTACAAATGCTTGAAACCCTCCTAGCACCTACGGATCTAAAGCTAGACCTCCTTATGAATATCGCTGCAAACACTCTGCGCAAGATGATATGCTTCTCAACTCCCTCCAGTATGAAATCAAATACCCAATGAACTCCAATGAAAACTCTGGATGAATTCTTCTATTTTATAGTTAGGGTGGGTGTTGCACCACCGAAACTAAATCTACAAAGGAAGGGTTTTTCCCAAGACCCCAATGAAAACGTTGGCTACAAGAGCACTCAATAAGATATCAAATCATAATGACAAGGGGAAGGGTTACTCCTCTATTTAACCTTCCTTTGGTCCTTTTAGATATTTCCCCCATTTTGACCAAATCAAATCTTCATTTTATTTTCCCTCCAATTCCATTTAAATATAATTGTTTATTTTATTCAATGTCACTTTTAGGATTTTCCATTCTTTTTACCTAGTGACACCAAAAAAACCTCCTTGACTCCCCTTTTTCCTTTTTGACTATAGCCTACAAGAGTCGTATAGGATATTGAGTCATCCTATGTCACATTCAAATGGAAGGGGACATTACAAAAGGGGGATAAGGGTATAGGATGAGGATTTAAGCCAAGGGGCCTTAAGTCAGGGAAGTATTATTTTAATATTCCCTAAAGTCTGAATATTGAGATGTCATAATCAAAGTTCCAAGAGTGGGGGAACATATACAAGTGGAGATCATGAAGCTTCATGAAGATAGGTGTCCAATTGGGGACATGTAGATATATCATGAGACTTATTCTATTTCTGGGAACTCCTATTATTCTTCCAATGATTCACTCTTACTAGGGGTGTGTTTCCATGACCATTATCGTACCTATATGGGGAAATCTCTAGGAGCTATTGGTAACAAGAAAAAATGGGATCTTTGGAGATGAAGAGGTGGGTTGTCAAGCCTGTGTGCATGTAAAGAGGTGGGTTTTCAAGCCCGCAAACAATTTCTCTAGTGAGAGAACTATTGAATATTGGTTGTTGGTGCACTAGGAAATTAGTTACAGATCTCTAAGAATTTATGTCCAACTCGTTGTTGAAGCCCTAGAAGGGAAGAGGGGTAACCAAAGGATTGTTTAGAAGAGAAGGGGCACACTTCCTAGGGTGGGGAAAGCATGTAGGAAATGAGAGGTTGTAGGCTAGTTGCAATAGTTGGCACCTTGACCCAAGATTGATTGTTATTTGATAGACCTTGGTCTGGCCTAAAAATCCTTCCCTAGTGGATTTCTAGTCTTAGCTCGAGGGTGACCTACTGCTGAGAATTTATGAGCAACAAAGTCTATGGTTGGGAGGAACGTCTAATGTCTACACGCAATTGGTGATTTACCATTAAAAGATAAGTGGTCTGCACGCAGTTGGTGATTTACCATTAAAAGATAAGTTGCAAATATTTTAAGAAGGAAAATCTTGGATATTTTCATCCCTAAAGTTGTCCCATGTCTCTCACAAAGGGGACAAATGTCAAGGCATAATGTGAAATATGCACCTTCCTATGCCACTCTAGGCCTTTAGGTTAGTTCTTAGGCTAGAGGGGGGTACCTTGATTATTTCCTAAGGAAATTCCTTGTCTATCACTCAAGGACAACCTATTTAATATATTAATATCCGACTAGATTTATAACTAAGAAAATGGTGCTTGGAGTTAATCTCTACTATGGATTTCAAACATGAATCAAGTGTTGACTTTTAGTTTGGAAGAAATTCAAGAGGGGGCCAACCAAGTCGGGGGTCTTGCTAGGATTCCAATCATAGGAAAAATCTTCTAAAATATAGGCACCAAGATCTAGTTAAGCTAGGAAAATAACTCATAGAAAACAAATATGGGAATAGGAGGAGGCAAAACTAATTTCCTAGCATGCATTTACCAGATATAAAACCAATGGGAAAGGAAAGCATAAATCCATTATCTTACTTAGCATTATATAAGACATGAAACAGAGAAGAGAAAAACAACATAAATTTCTTGAATTAATTATTAACCAATGACTACAACCTTGGTCCTAATTTCACAATTAATCCAACAATTCATTCAACAAACAATAGTTTCAGTGTTGGGGACTATAGAATCCAACAATTCATTCAACAAACAATAGTTTCAGTGTTGGGGACTATAGAAGTCTCAAATCTAAAACAACTATTATATTAGACTAAGAATGTGCTAGGGGTTGGGATTACAAAGAATATTTTCATGGGATTTACTTTTCTCCTCTATAGAGGTTGTTACCCAAATAATGCTTACAATTAGAATGAAAGTGAAGGAGATGCGAAGTGGAAGGAAGAGAAAGCCATCTATTGCTAAAAATATGTGATGCCCAAGGTAGATATTAAATTCCTAATGGCTTCAATATTTTTTTCCCTCTTTAGCTGTAAAAATTTAAGCTCTCAAAATGAATAACCTCCTATGTAAAAGTGTCAAATATTTTCATTTATACACTGCTAGGGAAAATGTGTGCACCCAATATTTGGTTCCAAAGGTGCCTTGAGCCTGCTAATATCAATTAGTCCTTTAATTTCATGGGTTGTTTTAACCAAACTTCTAGTTAGCTCATGCTTATCCCCCCCACTCTTTCCAAATCCCACAAAATCAGAGGCATGCATGAGAACTTCATATTGTGAATAGTTACACTACCTACATGGAGGTCACCACCTAGACTTATTCTTCTCATAGGGGCACATATCCCTTTGGAGTATAGATGTTCACTTTCTCGTATAGCTAAGTGCCTTTGAATGCATTCAAACTATGAAATAGGGAAAGAGAAATAGTTCGAATAGTGAACAAGGGGCAAGATGGAGGCAACATGCCCAATGTGGAAATCAACCATGGTGAATGGTTCGAATAGTGCACAAGGGTCCCAATGGAGTCATCGAGCCCAATTTGTAAATTGGCAAAGTGAGCAAGGGACCATATGGGGGCATCAAGCCCAATTTGAAAGCATTGTGAACACCTCAAAAAATGTGTAAGGGACCTGGGAAATATTATTTTCTTATGTGGAGATTCATGTCCATGTGGAGATTCTTGTCCATGTGTTTCATTCCTATAGTTCCACCTATCTCTCATGAACTTCATGTGGAAAATGGTTATGTTTTCCATGTGGATATTCCTATTCACATGTATTCTCCTCATCATGCCATTTTTCCCTCCATTATATTGACCTTATCTTTTTCCTTTAAAAGTTAAAATCCTTTGAATTTTGTTTGAACTCTAAAATCTAGCCGAGCGAACACTTAGGAAGTGAGAAAGGGTCCCAATGGAGTCAGTAGACCCAATTTAGAAATCAATTAAATTGAAAACTTAGGAAATGAGCTAGGGTCCTAATGGGGAAATCAACACTGATATAGAAATAAACCTATATGAATACCTCAAAAAATGAGCAAGGACCCTTGTGAAAATTCTTGGCTGGTGTGGAGATTCTTAAAATGAGCAAGGACCCTTGTGAAAATTCTTGGCTGGTGTGGAGATTCTTTTCCACGTGTCTTCCTCCCATAGTGCCACCTGTCTTGCTCAAAATCCATTTGGAAAGTGGTGATACTATCCACATGGATATTCCCATCTACATGTCTTCTCCTCATCATCCCATTTATACCTTTGTTGCATAGACCTTTTCTTTCCATTTGAAGTCAAAATCATTTGAATTTTGTTTGAACTTTTAAATTGGGTTGGGCGAACACTGAGGAAGTCAGCAAGGGTCCTGATGATCTGAATTTATGAGAGGAACGAAATGAAACCACAAATTTATAATATTAACATAGATACATATTGAACAATAATAAAGATACAGTAAAACTTGGTTTCTATTAAATAAGAAATATGTTGAAAACTATAAAATGAATATTGAAAACAAGCTTGCTAGAATGGTGGCAGCTTATCTCTGAGAAGTGATGTGATGGCTACACTCATTCGCAAGAAGATGAGTACAATGAGGCGATGAAGGCCATTTTACAATAAACATGAATTTTGAAACCCTAGACATCCAAAAATCTAACCCTAGGAGATGAAGCGCCAAAAGTCATGTGGGCCCTGTTGGGGTAAGTTAGTACATCAACTTCCCGGGGTCATAACTTTTGCATATGATCTTCGTTTAGGGTGAACGATAGCTCTTAGGAAAGGTATTAATGAGGAGAATCATTTAGGGGGATCCATTAAATCCTTTGGAAATCATTAAGGTTCCTGATCATGAAGAAACGTCATTTAGGCCCTCAAAATGGCCCCATAAGTTTAGGAATAAAAAAACTGCTAAAAATTGTAAGTTGCCAAAAAAACAAATTGAGCGAGTTGGACAAGGTGGGTTACCACTGATATACTCTTGGATAAATCCTCCACCCTTAGGAATCAATGGTCTCCATTGAGTTGAGTGCCCCCATCAGATGAGGAAATTTATGTTGAATTTGGCCCCAGGTGAGCCACTTTCCTTGGTCCAGGAGATGCCATGCTTTGACAACCCAATAAAGTTGGATCCTCTGCTGGAGAGTTCCCTTGACCTTTGTGTCCATGATATGATCAGTGGATTCCATTTCCATGCAATCAGGTTTGAGCTCTATTGGTGTCAATTTTTCTTTATCTCTGAGGTGTCCAATAATGGTGGAAAATAGGGTTGAAGGAGGTCCACATTGAATATTAGGTGCAAGACAAGGAATGGGGGAAGGTTGAGCTCAAAATCATTGTCACCCACTACCTTGATGATGGTGTAGGGTCCATAACAAAGTGGATGAATCTTTCGATGAGGCCCTATAAGTTGTTCTTTCTGCAAGTGCAACCAAACTTTGTCTCCCACCTGAAACTGGTGTGGCACCCGATGTTGATCATGGCATTGCTTGTACTTGGCATTGGACTTCTATAAAATATCCTAAACCCGTTGGTGGATGTGTTGGATCCGCTCAATGACATGGGTGGCCTTTTCATCTCCAGTTGGATCATGCAACGAGTCTTCCTAGGTGGTCACAAGGGGTACTGCAACATCCATGGGACCTAATGGTTGAAATCCCAACCCCATCTGAAAGGGGTTGTGGCCGGTTGAGTTATGTATGGCTTTGTTGTAGTTGTGTTGAACATAGGGAAGACTCTCATCCCAAGTGCGGGGGTGCTTGGAATTGTACATGCGCAATATGTGCATGATCATCTAGTTGAGGACCTCAGTTTGGCCATTCATATGGGGGTGGAAGGTAGTGGACTTGGTGAGATTCACTTTCTTATTTTGTAATTCTTTTCTTTAATTATCTTCAGGGCCTACATGTACATTTCACTTTGTCATATTCAAAAATTCATTTCTTCTCAACCATGAGGATCCACGTGACGTGCCACATACCACCGGAAACAGCATGATGTATACTATCCGTCCATGGGTGTTGTATCTACATGTGCATTTTCCTTCATGTCCAAATAACTTCATCAATCTTATGGTCCAAAACCCATGACTAAGGTTGACATCAATGACAACAACCAATCTTCCAACACAACCATCTAGACACATAACCCTCTTTTGTCCTTGATCTTCTCCATGAGATCCATGATATCCTCCACGATCTTCTCAATAATCTTTTGATGATCTCTTCAAATTCGAATTTGAACATAGAGTGCCACATAAAGGTGTCTTGGAAGCTTCCTTAGAACCTACACATGTCACAAAACAATCCACTTTCCATATATGAAGTAAAATATATTATTTTCTAATATTTAATCAAGAATTTCTCTTAAAAATGCTTAAAAATAAATAATATTTGGAAAATATAAATGAGACCCATTAATGGTGAACAATAGGGAAAATGAAGTGACATAGTGGTGAATAATGAGTGATATAATGGAAGCATAGGTGAAAAATGTATGGTAATGAGTGATATTTGTATGACGTTTTGAAGCCCAAACACCATGGAAGCCAAATTCACAAGCCAATTTATTGCCCTCCAGTCTATTGCCAATCAATTGTTGAACCTCTCTATGGGTCCTTCCTCATCAGACCGACTTGTTGTTGTTGATTCCTCTCAGTCTCTGCATTTTAAATCCAACTCCTTTCATCGTGAACCCCGTCTTCCCCACGTAGAGGTCAATAAATTTGATGGCTCCGATCCTACGGGTTGGGTCACTCAAATGGAACATTATTTTTCTTTGCATGGTATTACTGACGAGTTGGAAAAACTTCACTATGTTGTTCTCTATCTAGATCTTGAATGCTCGAAATGGTGGCAATGGTGTAAAAATTCACATCATGGGTATATTACTTGGACCCAGTTTATTGCAGAGCTCTATTCCCGCTTTGATACTGATACCCACTATCTTGGTTGTTTGACCAAGTTGAAACAGTCAAGCACAGTGGAAGAATTTATCACTTCTTTTGATCATTTGGCCTTTCAAATAGAGGGCATGCCACCATGAACACTTTATCAGTGGCCTCAAGGATGAAATCTAATCCTAGGTTCTCATGTCCTACCCTCAAAATTGGTTGGAATCTACTCAATGTGCTAAAGAGGCCCACCAAGTTGTTTTTTACCATAAAAAAAAAACCTCTTTTGTTCCTTGCCCTCGACCCCCTAATCTTAACCCCCTTGTCACTCCCCTCAAGGTCCAGAAACTAACTAGGGATGAAATGTTTGAACGTCAATTTAAGGGTCTTTGTTATAATTGTGATGAAAAAATATTTTTTGGGGCACAAGTGTAATTAACAAAATATTTATATGGCCATTTCCGAAGATGTTCTTGAATATGATGTGATAGTTCCCCTTGTTGATGAGCCCTCCCTTCATTGCGAGCCCTCCCTTCCTGATGCTACCTAGGAGCCTACTGACCCACCTAAATTTGACCCACTTATTTCATTGCATTCCCTCACTATCTTCTCTTCCTCACAAACCCTCAATCTCATTGGCTATATTAATCATAATAAGGTCATCATCCTTGTTGATAATGGTAGCACCCACAATTTTATTCATTGTCGCATTTCCTAGGAAACCAATTTCTATATTCGTGTTGTCAATAATTTTCAAATTATGATAGCCGATGGTGGGTCAATGAAATGTGGTGGGCGTTGCAAAAATGTTCGTCTTCAAATTGGAAATTACCACCTAAAATATCATATGTTTTCCATTGACATGGGTGGTTGTGACATTGTGCTAGGTGTTGAATGGTTATGCACTTTGGGTCCCATTCTTATGGATTTTAAGGAATTAACCATGCAATTCCAATAGGAGGTACAAAGGTATCAATTCCAAGGTCTCACACTTGGTTTTCCTGAGATAATTAGTTCCCATCGTATAGAAAATATCCTCAAGAAAGGTCACTCTGGTATTATTGATCAACTCCATTCTATTCAAGAAGTTGAGACACCCTCTGTGCATCCTGAACTCCAAGATATCCTTTCCACACATCAAGCTATTTTTTACACCCCTCGGGGAATTCCTCCTTCTCGCGGTGTTCATGATCATTCCATTCCCCTTGTTCCTGTTAGTATTCCTCCCAATTTTTTCCCTTATCATCATCCCTTTTCCCAAAAGAATGAAATTGAGAAAATAGTGCAGGAATTGCTCCAAGCGGGTGTTATTATCCCCAGTACCAGCCATTATTTTTCCCCTATGGTTAGAATACTTAAGAAATAAGGTACTTGATGCATGTTTCCTGACTTTCATGCCCTCAATAAAATCACCATCAGGGACAAGTTTCCTATTCCTGTCATTGATGATCTCTTGGATGAGCTGAGTGGTGCTCAATACTTCACTAAACTTGATCTGCATTCTAGCTGAACTAGATATGTATGCAAGAAGTTGACATACCAAAGACTACCTTTTGAACTCATGAGGGTCACTGTGATTTTTTGGTCATGCCCTTTGGCCCATGTAATTCCCCCTCCACCTTCAAAAGCCTCATGAATCATGTCTTTCGTCCTTTTCTTCTCTATTTTGTCTTAGTTTTCTTTGATGGTATTCTCATCTATAGTAAAACTTGGAAATCTCTTCTTGCCCATGTGGATCAAATTCTCCATCTACTCTCTTAGCACCGATTTTTCTGTGTGGATCCTAAAAAGATTGAAGCAATGAAAGATTGGCCTTGCCCTAAGACTATCAAAATCTTGCATGGTTTTTTGGGTTTAATAGGCTATTATCACAAGTTTGTTTGAAATTATGGGAAGATTACGACCTCTCTCACTACTCTCCTTAAAAATAATTATTTCACTTGGACTTTCGCAGCAGATCAGGCTTTTTGATCCTCGAAGGAGGCTATGTGTACTATTCTGGTCTTGGCCCTTCCTGATTTCAAAAAGACCTTTGTCCTGGACTATGATGCCTCAGGAAGAGGAATTGGAGCAATCCTTATACAAGACGGCAGACCTTTGTCCTTTACTAGAAAACAATTGTTAGAATTCCATTTGGGCCAATTAATCTATTAAAAGGAAATGTTGGATATTTTGCATGCAGTAGATCTCTGGCGCCCTTATCTCTTGGGGAAATGCTTCCAAATTAAGATAGATCATCAAAGCCTCAATTATTTTTTGGAGCAACTTCCTTCCTCCCCAGAGCAACAAAAATGGGTAACTAAGCTCTTTGGTTATGATTATGAGATCATTTACAAGAACAGAAAAGAAAATGTGGTTGTTGACGCTCTTTCTTGAAAATATGAAGATGAAGGGTCCCTTTTCTCCCTCTCCTTAATTGTACCATATTGTCTCCAAGATGTGCACCAACAATGGCTACATGATCCTAAAATCTCATATCTGATCCAACAATTCCAAGCCAACTCTCTAGTTTCCCTTGGGTACTCTTGGAACAATGATGAGCTTCACTACAAAGGTCATTTGTATTTAAGTAAACAATCACAACTTAAATCCATGGTGATTTTTGAGCTTCATGCTACTCCCACAACTGGGAATTCAGGGTTTAAAAAAACATATGACCAAGTCAAACATTATTTTTTTGGGGATGGTATGAAAAATGACATTCTCACTTTTGTAGCAGAATGTGATGTTTGTCAACACAACAAAGGAGAAACCATCAAAGATCCTGGCACACTCCAACCACTTCTGATTCCACCCACTATTTCTAGGGACATCTATATGGATTTTATTGTGGAATTACCTAAATCAAGAAATAAATCAGTCATCATCTTGGTGGCCATGGATCGTCTTTCCAAGTATGATCATTTCTATACTCTTCAACACCCATTTACCGCATCCACCATGGCTCAAATTTTCATGGATCGTATCTTCAATATTCATGGCATGCCTCATTCTATTGTTTATGATCGAGATCCCACTTCTACCAACAATTTTTGGCAAGAACTGTTCAGACTATAGGGCACCCAATTGCATGTCAACAACGCCTATTATCCCCAGACTGATGGTCAAACTGAAGTTGTCAACAAGTGTTTGGAGACTTATTTGAGGTGTTTTTCCTCTGAAAGGAAAAACCAATGGGATCAATGGTTACCATTAGCTGAATGGTGGTACAACACTTGTTACCATACAAATACTCACATGACTCCTTTTGAATAAGTATATGGACAAAATTCACCTTCTGTTCTCTCATACATGCTAGCTGTATCGAAGATCCAAGCGGTTGACCAAACACTTATATTTCCTAAGGCTATTCTCTGTATTCTCAAAGAGAATTTGGTGATGGATCAGGATCACATGAAGTAAAACGTCAATCAAGGTCTCTCAGAACGTCAATTTTCTCAAGGAGACCGGGTATTTCTTCAACTGCAATCTTATAAGAAAACTTCACTCAAGGCTTAACATTGTCAGAAATTGGCGCCCAAAATTTATGGTCCTTATACAGTTCTTAAGAACGTTGGATAGGTGGCCTATCAATTAGATTTTCCCAGTCATTCTAAGCTCCATCATGTTTTTCATGTCTGTTATCGGACTAATCAGTAGGTGTGGACACTAACAGATCTCCCTAGATCCACTTGGATCTAGAACAAAACAGGACAGGACATGACTCTTTCCCTAAGTTGTAATCATTGAATCTGCTAATAGGGAGGAATAAGTGACATACCTTTATATCGCTTTCCTTAAGTCTCTGTTGCTCCCACTTCGCTCCGATGCTCTCGTGAGGTCAAGTCCAAGACAACACAAACCAACCAAAGTGAATATATCAAAATGTATTCAACGTCAACTTATGCATATGATCAAGGAATTACACAATAAAGTAAGAGTGACTTTATGGGAAAGGGACATGCCACTGTATCATATTAATTGAAAGTATAAGATACAACTTGATTGCCTTGATTTCACAAGATTCCTTTCAATGACCCTTGGTTCCAACACACACACTAGCTCTGTACTTGCATGAAGAAGATCCAATTCCTCTTGATAGACCAACTAGAGCCTTCAAGCCTCTATCCAAGCAGGGTTCTTCACACAATTCTTTCACCAATTCTTCATTCAATATTTCTTAACCTTTTCCATGAGAAATGAGGATGATCCCATCAAATTTGAGAAGTCAGTAAAATGACAACCATACGAATGCCAACTCATTTTCTAGAAGATTCCCTTCTTGAACCCTCGAGACCTCTTCTCTTTTCCAAGCTTGAAAACAGGTTCGCACCCTAGGTCATATGCAGCCTGCAAACTCACTTTGAAAATATGATTTTTGGAAGGAGACAAGGGCCACTTTTCTCAGGAAAAACGTCCTTGTTGGGAGCCTGAATACACCATTGTTAATACATCACCAGAGTGACCAAAACCATGTGTAATAGAATGCCTCCCAAAATATGAGGCTGGAATCTGTGACAATCGAAATACTTTGTAAACTGCGTGTGTGTGTCATAAACCAGGAGTGCACCTAATCGGAAACCTGCAAACAACCAAGCATATGCAAAATATAATACCAGTTCTGAGGTAGGCATTCCCATACTCAGATCACAACGGATGTCATCATGAATGTGGGTCATGGCCACCAATCATACACCATGGATCCATGCTGTCAAATATACTGCATAGCCACCAAGAATACACTGTGTATCTATGCGAGAAGACTAAAGTTATGACGACATAGCCACGTGACATACAAAATGGATCTATGTGTCAGCAAATCATACATATTCCATCACAGCCCGAATCAAAAAGACGAGACCCAGGGTCTTCAATCCTATCACCTGAAAGTACGAATCTAGCCATGTGATTACATGTGCTGAAGTCGAACATGGTAGAAACCACTTGATTACCGGTCATTGATGAAACCGTTAACAAGTGTGAGGGAAATCACCATTAATGCCAATGACTCCCAAGGTACACTAGTACAATCCAATGAATGTGAATAAATGAGCTAAGGTCAAACATTCAATGGAATCTCCTGATTAGGGGTCAATGATGAAAACCCACTGTCAAAAGTGAGAGAACCTGCCATTGAGGCATGCAAGTTCCAAGGTACCAAATAATTTCTAAGTCTTGTTTCTGGATAATGAGTTGGAGTCGATGGGACAAGAATTGTCACAGGATGGCCTTGATGTATCCCCCATCAATGACACGAAATAATTAACAGAGTTTGAAAGTGAAACAGAGTATGAATATAGGTTGAAACAGACACAGTGAAGGCCGACATCGTAAGAATGGACAACTATAGTGGTCGACTCAATAGAGGTTTTGGATAAACTTTCTCTTGAACATATGAATGACATGACCAATGATTTGGCAGCACTTACTCAAAGACGACTCAGGATATGACTTTGTGGCAATTCGAATGAGAGACAAATTGATTTCCCAAACCGGATTCCAATAATGAATAGGGGGTGTCATGTTCAAGAGAGACACTTACTGCCAATAATATGAATACGAAAACACATCCCTTTCCCAAATTCCCCCCCCACCATTTCTAGCGAGTACCACTTTTTTTTTTACGCAAGATTGAGGAGGATAACATATGCTTGTTGATGTAAGCTCATCCTTCAGACGAGTCCCTAGGAGTATGTTTAACGAACCCTAGGAAGGAGTGGTTCGGTCCCATTACAGGTCTTTCGATGTTTTTTTAACGAGTCCAAAGATAGAAAACTCGAAGGTTTTTCATGATTATAGAGTCTGGAAAAACACTCAAAAGAGAACTCTCTCAGTTCCTTTTTCATAAATTAGTCTGATGAGATGAAAAAAGAGATAAATTATCTCCCAACAGACGCTTTCTTCAAATATGTTAACGAGCATGAAAATATCAAGATCGCTCGGAAATCTTTTCATGTTTAGAGAGTTTGAAAAGAGCTTAAAGAGAACTCCAGGGGGTTCCTTTTTTGTATAACCTTTATGAGCTCGAAAAAGTGATAAAAATGTTCTCAATTACGTTCTCATGTATTTTTGAGCGTGAGAACGAACAAAGACCAAGCTCGAGGTTTTGTCTAAAAACCATAAAAAATAATTAATCATGCGATGAAAAAAGAGAAAATATCCTCCTAATCGGTAGGTGCGGACACTAATAGATCTCCCTAGATCCACCTGGATCTAGAACAAAATAGGACAGGACACGACTCTTTCCCTAAGTTGTAATCATTGAATCTGCTAATAGGGAGGAATAATTGGCATACCTTTATATCGCTTTCCTTAAGTCTTTGTTGCTCCCGCTTCGCTCCGGTGCTCTTGTGAGGTCAAGTCCAAGACAACACAAACCAACCAAAGTGAAAATAGCAAAATGTATTCAACGTCAACTTATGCATATGATCAAGGAATTACACAATAAAGTAAGAGTGACTTTATGGGAAAGGGACATGTTGTTGTATCATATTAATTGAAAGTAGAAGATACAAATTGATTGGCTTGATGTCGCAAGCTTCCTTTCAGTGACGCTTGGTTCCAACACACACACTAGATTTTTACTTGCATGAAGAAGATCCAATTCCTCTTGATAGACCAACTAGAGCCTTCAAGCCTCTGTCCAAGAAGGGTTCTTCACACAATTATTTCACCAATTCTTCATTCAATCTTGCTTAACCTTTTCCATGAGAA
>CBVK0101484811.1:0-12646 GCA_900067695.1 Picea abies | reverse complement strand
CAGTAAAATGACAACCATACAAATGCCAACTCATTTTCTAGAAGATTCCCTTCTAGAACCCTCGAGACCTCTTCTCTTTTCCAAGCTTGAAAATAGGTTTGAACCCTATGTATGGAGAAAACTGCAAGAAGTTTGCACCCTAGGTGTAGGTGGCTTGCGAGAATGAGGGATTCTCACACCCTAGGTCATATGCAGCCTGTGAACTCACATTGAAAATATGCTTTTTGGAAGGAGACAAGGGCCACTTTTCTCAGGAAAAACGTCCTTGTTGGGAGCCTAAATACACCATTGTTAATACATCACCAGAGTGACCAAAACCATGTGTAACAATGTCTCTTGCTTAAAGAAGATGATTTGAAATAAGTGCCAAACTCAAACCAAACTTCTAGAGTTGGATGAAGAAGGATCCATATGGTTGCAACCACAAGAGGTTTTGGACCAGTAAGAGTGTCATGTTCGTCAGTGTACCATCAAGGAAGTGTTAGCATAGTGGAAAGATACAAATCTAGCAGATGCCACATGGGAACCTATTAACATTCTGCATCAATTTCCTCATCTCAAATCTTGAGGAAAAGGATGATTTTAAGGGGAAGGGCATGTTAGGGACCTAACCTACCTAAACCCTCAAGTGAGTAGAATAATATATTTCCATGTAATAAAGGTCAATATTAATAATTCCTAACAACAAGGAGGAATAAGTCAAATGTAAGAAGACCTAATAGAAGCTTCCACTTCTGGAAGGATCTTCCTCTAGATTCTTCTTGTGGATAGATAGATTTAGTATAAATAGGAATAGATGGTATGAGAAGTTTTGTCTTGGATATTATTGTAATAGAGCTATGCTCTGTTGGAGGTTTCCCCCTTGAAGAGGCAAGTGAACATTGATCTCAGTAATCAAAGTGATCTTTTTGGTGTTATTATGGTATTATTGTGGTATTGTTATGGTTATATCATTGTTTCTCTCCCATTTCTAACTAATTATTTATGTTCTGCATACTATTTTATATATGGAATAATATATTCAACCTCTTGAAAACCTTTTCTAATATTAGGTTCTTTTGGCTACCGATATCAATAGTGAAATGGAGTGGGGCCCCTGTCACCTACATCTGTGAGTGGAAGAGGTGAACCCCTTCTTCAGGCTCCTATGGTTCCTCTGGCTAGAATTTTGTGGTAGAGATGGTGACAATGGGATCTGCATCATTGATCTAATTTCACTTTTTTGGTTCTGAATCAGATTCTAAGTCAACATTTGACTCTAAGGATTCTGTCTCAACCAAAAATGGTTACTTGGAGTGACATTCATCAATATTATTCTAGGGGCTATTATGGAACTCACACCATTTTCCAGTGTCCTTCTTTGAATTCTCATTACCCTTTTTTGTTGGTTGCTTGGACTGGTTGTCCTGGGACTAGCCATCCTTTCTCTTTCCTTTTCCTTAGGAGTTAGGGCCACCCTTACCATACTTCGACTGTTGTGTATTTGCAGACCCAAACTCCTTCTTGTTTTGTTGCTTATATTTATACTCGATTTTGATAGCATATCGATAAGAAAATCCCAATGACGAGATGTCTAGAAAATCCATTTTGTTATGGATGTACATGTATTTTAGAACCAAATTCTTCTCAGAGTGTTTGGTACCCTTTATGGTGTGTAAGTTATGGAAGGTATTTTTGAACTATGACATTGTTTGGCCCCTCTATTGACACAGTGTCATCCATCACATGTATTGGTTGTCATATTTTCCAACAAAGTAATATTGTTCCTTGAGGTCATCAACAAAAGACACCCAAGTGGGTCTTGGCACAAAAATTGTAGACTCATCCTTAGAGTATTTCTTACAATGAGTCTCTCACCAATATATGACATGGGGAAGGGCATTAAGGAACACAGAGGTGATTGTTTCACCATTGGAAAAAAATTGGAGAGAGAAATATCCCTCCGACAGACTTAACCATTTTTCTAAAGCGTTGACGTCTATCTGGCCTTCAAATAATGGAATATCAAACTTAACTTGTACCTTAAGGGTATTGGACCTATCAAGTGACTACTGGTTGAAGGTGCCTCCATTGTTTTCGAAAACTGTCAAAGGATCTAGGTGAAGTTATCCATCATTGTGTTCCTCTGTTGTGCGAGGGATTCCTCGAGAAATAGTTTGATAGGATATCCTTCTTCATTGTCCCTCTTTTATTCCACCATGGGAGGTTTCTTGGGTGGGAAAGAACAATTTTCCTCAAGAGAAACAAGCTCGAGAACCAACTCTTTATACCCTAACCTCATCGGGGACATGTGCTAAGAACGACAAGGACCAGACTACTTTGATACCACTAATCCAGATTATTTTGAGAACAACATGAAGGAAGAAATATGATAGAGATACAACAAGGAGATACATAGAGATATTGTAAGGAACAAAGTAATACAATAAAACAATAAAACTCATATTCTATTAATGACTTTCTAGACTACAAAAGACTGTAAAATGCAAATCACACAAGCTAGCTAGAATGATGGTAGCTTATCTATGAAGAGAGATATTTTGGCTATACTCATTCACAAGAATATGATTATAATGAGGCTCCAAAGGCCTTTTTAACTTAAAGCATAAATGAGAAAACCCTAAAAATACAAAAGCCTAACCACGAAAGATGAAACACCAAAAGGTTTGTGGGTCCCGATGGGGGTAGTTGCATATGATCTCCATTTGGGGCACTCACTGCCCCGTCAAAAAGGTCTAGCCGAGGATTACATAATATGAACATTACATTAATCCCAAAAAAAATCTATTGGGTGCTGCTAAGTCAAAAAAATGTTGTTTATGGCCTCAAAACAACCTCGAAAGTTTCGGACCCCAAAAAATGTAGAAAAACTACCAAGGTGGAAAATGTAATTTAGGCCAATGGAATAGTTGGGTGGAAACCGATGTCCATTTGGCTCAATCCTTCCCCCTTAGGAATAAATGGTACCCATTGCATCAAGTTCCTCTATAATATGGGAAAACTTCTATTGAATCTAAGTCCCAGTGAGCCACTTTCCTTAATGAAGAAACTGCCTTACTTTGATGCCCTGATAGAGTTGGATGTTCTGCTGGCAGGTGCCCTTTGTCTTGGTGTCCATGATATGATCAACCTTCAACTGTTCAATGGAGTCAATATTGAGTTATGTAGGGGAAAATTTCTCAACCACATCTGAAGTGTCCATGAGAGGTGGAAAATATGTTCAAAGTAGTTCCACACTAAATACCGGGTGCAAGACAAGGAAAGGAGGAATACTTAATTCAAAAGAATTCACAGCCACAACCTTGGTGATAGTGGAAGGCTTGTATTAGAGTGGGTGTATATTTCGATGGTGTCCTGTGAGGAAATATTTTTGCAAATGCAACCATACCTTATCTCCCACCCAAAACTTGTGTGGTACCTGATGTTGATCGTGGTGCTGCTTGTACTTAGCATCAAATTTCTGTAAAATATAATGAAATTGCTATTGGATGTGCTGGATTCTCTAAAAAAAATTGGATTCTTGATCAACCTCGGTCTAAGCATGGGAGGAATATTCTTGTGCAACTACAATGGGTAGGTCTACGTCAATTGGGGCCAATGGTTGGAACCCTAAGAACAACTAAAAAGGGATGTGGTCAATATAGCTCTGGAGGGATCTATTGTAGCTATGTTGAACATAATGAAGGATTTCATCCCATGTGCGTGGATGTTTTGAATTTTATATTCTTAGGATATGGACAATCATCCTATTAACTACCTATTTTTTTCCATTAGTCTGAGAGTGAAGGGAAGTTGATTTGGTCATCTTGGTGTCCATCATCGACCATAGGATGGACCAAAAAGTGATCAGGAACCTACTTTTTTTATTTGAGATAATGGTTCATGGGATCCCAACATGAAAACAAACAAGTTCAAAGAAGATCTTGGTGGTGGCATCGGTTTGATTCTCTTCTTTTGGGGTGCCAAAATGACCATGAAAAATAATCGATCAACGAACACAAAGACACAATAATTCCCATGCTTGGTTGAAGGAAGATCGGACATGTAGTCCATGTAGATGCATTCCCAAGGCCCATTTGGAGTATGCAGAGGGGTGCATAACCCATGTTTCTTAATGGGGAGCTTGAAAATGGTGCAAGAGGTGTAGGATCTGATGTACTTGTGGATATCTTGTTGAAGATTCATCCAATAAAATTTATTTTGCAGTACTTCCACTATTTTTTCTACACCAAAATGTCTTGTTTCCCGACTGTAATGAACTTGTCAGATTATATTATCATGCTCTCTTGGAGGAACAAAGAGATGGTTCACTTGGAATAGTAATCCATCCTGGATATAAAATTCTAGAATTTCTTTTCCTATGCTCAATGTATGATAGGAAACAAAACATTTAGAGTCATTATTGTATAATTGTGGCCACATAGACCTCTCATACCCACATGAGTCAAGAACTGTAGTTAGCACCACAACCGAGAGTTGACTGAGGCAATATGTGACATGGTTGGTGCTACCCTTATTGTACTTGATGTTCAAGTGGAATTGCTACAGGTATGTGGACCACTTCGAGTGGTGATCATTATGTAACTTTCCTCGTGTTTGCATGAATTGCAGAGGCCTATGATCAATGTGGATGATCATCTCCTTCCCATAATGTAATGCTTCTACTGTCGACGTGCCTGCACAATGGAGTACATATATTTTTTGTAGGTGGGGTATCTACAAAAAAAATCATATATTGTTTCACTTTGATAGGTTACTAGATGCCCATGTTGAGTGAGGAGTGCACCAATAGCATAATTTGAAACATCTTTCTCAATATCAAATGGCTATTATAGGTCTAGAAGAATAAGGATTGGTGATGAGAAAAGGTGGAATTTCAAATCCTTGAATAATTTTTTTTGGGATGAAACCAACATGAACTTGGACTTTTCTCCACCCTTGGTCACCTGTCTTAGGTCCCAAGCAATATGAGAGAACCCCCCAAAAAAACAATAATGGAATTTGGAAAGGCCTAAGAAGCTGCAGAGCACTGTCATTGTCTTCGCGGACAATCAATCGTGAATGAATTGGATATTGGTTGAATCCACATGCACACCCTTTTCATCCACTATGTATCAAAAATATTGTATTCTCTGCATGCCAAAGGAAAAATTCTCCAAATCATCATAAAACCTGTGATGTCACAAGGTGCCCAAAACCTATTGAATATACTTCAAACGTTCCTCCCAAGTTTTACTAAAGATGCGGATGTCATCAAGATATATGACCACAAAGGATTTTATGAATGGACACAATATGTCATCTATCATCCACATGAATGTGGATGAGGAATTATTCAAGCCAAAAGGCATGAGAGACCACTCAAACAAACTTTCTTTAGAGTTGAAGGTTGTATTCTATACATCAGTTTTCTCAATTGACACTTGGTGGTAACTTGACTTCAAATCAATATTACTGAAAAACTTGTCTCCCTTGAGATTATTGAGAATATCATAAATATGGAGGATTGGATACCAGTTCTTGACTATATCTTTCTCATGGCCCTATAATCAATACCATTTTTCCATGTCCCATCCTTCTTCTGTACCAGAGTAATTGAGCTCCCAAAAGGTGAGGAGCTTGGTATGATGTGGCCTTTCAGAATTATCTCTTGAATTTGGAGTTTGATTTCTTCATTATCCATGAAAAAACACCTGTAATAGGGATGTTAGGTAGAGGATCAGTGTGTGTCAAATCAATTGAGTGATTTACCTAATAGTGCATAGGAACCCTAGTAGGTAAGGAAAATATGTCTTTGTTCTCTTCTACTATGGTTTCCACATGTTAATGTTGTGTAGAGAGACCCCATGTAGAGGTTTTGGTGGTTTCAATGACCTTATATTCACCTTCCAACCAAATCATACAGAGGAAAATTCTACTGTTTTGAGAGACCACCTTTCTACATTGCTTCGTAGAGATCAAAGAGACTATAGTAGTTGGATTGCCTCCAGTACCCTGTACAATTGATCTCCCAAAGAAATAATGACAATACAAGGTCTAGATTCATAAAAATAATGATATATGGTTTTCCTAACAAAACATCACAAACTTCAAGGGGAAACATCACACAATGCCTCTTCTTTGAAGGGTTTGATGTCGTAGTGAAGGAAACATTGTTGACTGACGTAGATGTCCTGTGCATGGATGAGCCAACTGATGGTGTATGGATGAGGATGTGGCATTGTTTTCATGTTCAACCTCTACTGAGATTAGGTTCTTTTGGATACTTTTTTCAATAATTAAATGGAGTGGGGTCCCCTTTTTGAATGGTGGACGTTTTTGGTAGCGATGGTGACACTAGGTTCTGCATCAATGATCCATTTTCCCATTTCTAGTTGTGAATCAAAGTTTGAGTCAACAATCGACCATGAGTATTTCATCTCAGCCAACAATGACCATTTGGAGCGACATTCATCATTTTTTTTCTAAGGGATTTTGTGGAACTCGCACCACTTTCCAGTGTCCTTCTTTGACTTCCCATTACCCATATTTATTTGTGGCTTGGAATGGTTATCCTAGGACTGGAAATCCTTGCTCTGTCCTTTTCCCTAGGAGTTAGGGCCACTTTTACCATACCTAGGCTATTACGGATTTGGAGACTCAAACTCCCACTTGTTCTGCTGCATAAATTTTTGTTCGATTTTGACAACATATCAATAAGTGACTCCCATTGATGAGTTGTCTAGAAACTCCATTTCAGTTTGAATGTACATGTGTAGATCCCCACAATATTTTAGAACTAGATGTCACTAGGAGTCTTTGATACCCAAATTCATGTGTAAGGTATGGAATATATTTGTGAACTTCGACACCGTTTGGGCCATCTCTTGACACAGTGTGGTCCATATCATTTACTAGTCATCATAGTTTCCAACAGGGTAATATTGTTCCTTGAGGGCATCAACAAAATCTTCCAAAGTGGGTCCTGACACAAAATTTTAGACTCATCCTAGACATGTTGGTCATAGTAACTCTCCCACCGATCTCTGACATGGGGAAGGGCCTTAAGGAGTGTGAAGGTGATTTTTTCACTATTGGAAAAAAATTGGACAAACAAATAACCCTCCAACATACTTAACCATTTTTCCAAAGTGTCAGTGTCTATATGGCCTTTAAATAAAAGAATATCAAAGTTAACTTGTACCTTAAAGGGAGCTGCAAATATGAAGTGACTGTTATTTGAAGGTGCCTCCATTGTTGTCTATGGCCGTCGAATGATTTGTTTGAAATTATCCGTCATCCCATTCCTCTGTCACATGAGGGCTTCCTCGAGCAATAGTTGGATAGGATATATTTATTTTTCTTTCCTCTTTTCTTCGGCCATGGGAGGTTTCTTGGGTGAGAAAGAATAATTGTCCTCAAGATAAACAAGATCGAGACACAATTCTCTATACCCTGAACTCGTTGGGGACATGCACGAAGAACGAAAAGGAGCAGGCTTCCCTAATACCATTGGTCTATATTTTTTGAGAAAAAAATACAACAAAGATATAAAAACCAGATACACAAAGATATTGTAAGGAACACAATAATCTAGTAAAATAGTAAAACTCAGGTTCTATTAATGACTGTTTGGAATACAAAAGATTGCAAAATGTAAAGCACAGAAGATAATGAGAATGGTGGTAGCTTATCTCTAAAGAGAGATGTGTTGGCTACACTCATTCGTAAGAAATTGATTGCAGTGAGGCTCCAAAGGATTTTTTAGCATAAATAATAAATGAGAAAACCCTAAACATTCAGAACCCTAACCGAGGAATATGAAATGCCAAAAGGTTTATGGGTCCGGATGGGGGTAGTTGATATGTAAACTTTCCGAGGGCAAAAATTTTGCATATGATCTTCGTTTAGGGTGCTTGGTACCCCGTAAAAAAGGTATAGCCAAGGAGTACACATTCCAAATAGCCTAATAAATCTTTGTTGGAATCTATAGGGATCAAAACATCATTTAAGGCCTCAAAAAAACCCTAGAAGTTTGGGACCCAAAAAAATGTAGAAAAAATTTCAAGATGGAAAATGTAATTTGAGCCAGTGGAATAGGTGGGTGGCCATCGATGGCCAGCTAGATCATTAGTTCCACCTACTATGCCTTAATTTCTAAGGAGAAAAGAAAAAATATTTATGTAAGGAGTCAAAAGTGCATCTTCTTGGGGTATTCAAATACCACCAAGGAATATTTTGTTTAGGATGAGGTAAATATGATCCAGGTGGATATCGATGGCCACTCACCTCTTCCAACTGGCTCACATACAATTTTCCATTTTGGAAGTTTTTTACAGTTTTTTGAGTCCCAAACTTTCAGGGTCATTTTGAATCCCTAAATGATGGTGGCCCTTGACATAAATTGTACTTTTCAGATAGACTTTTCTGACGAGGTATCAAATTCCCCAAATAGAGATTGTATGCAAACGTTATTTCCTCAGGAAGTTGACATATAAACTAACCACATCGAGGCCCACAAACCTTTTGGATTTTCATCTTCTGTGGTTAGGGTTTTGAATTCTCTTTATGTTAAAAAGGACTTTAGAGCCTCATTGTAACACCGATATTCTTGCGAATGTGAGTAGCTGTCACATCTCTTCTTAGAGATAATATGCTACCATTATATCGAGTCTTCCACTCTGTATTTATACAGTTTTGTACATTTTGTTCATTAATCTAAATTGTGTATTACTATATCTCTGTGTTTATTGTTATATCTCTATGATAAGCTCTTCGATATTATTGGATATTTTCAATATCTATGTATATTTTTGTGTTATATCTTCACTCTCATTTCATTCCAAAAATAATCCAAATCAGTGGTATCGGAGCAGGGTTCTCTTGATTGTTTTTCAGTGCATGTCCTCGAAGAGGTATGAGTATAGCAAGTTGGGTCTTGAGATTTTCTCTCTTGAGGAAAATTTCTCTCACACTCCCAATATACCGTCCATCATGTAAGAAAATAAAAATGATGGAGCATAATATTCTATTAATCTATTGCTTGAGCAATCTCTCACGTGACAAAGGGTCGAAATGATGGATAATTTTTCCCACATCCTTCAACGCCTACCAATAACAACATGGATCTATTCATTAAGTGGCCACTTTGGAGGAACCTTTCCTTTCAAGGTACACGTTAATTTTTATATTCCCGTATTTGAAGGACAAATAGATGTGGATTCCCTAGAAAAATGGTTAAATCTACTATGAGGTTATTTCTTTGTTCATAATTTCTTCGATAGGGAAAATATCACTTTCCACTACTTAAGGATATCCCCCATGTCAAACATTTGTGGGAAACTTACTAGGAGCAAAGTCCCACAGAGGAGTCTGGAATCTATGCGACAAAGCCCACCTGAGATTTTTTTTTGGATGCGGTCAAGGAACAATATTACCCTGTTGGAAACTATGACGACCAATAGATGAGATGGACCACACTGTGGCAAGAGAGAGACCAAGAAGTGTCATATTTCACCTATACCTTCCATACCTTTCACACCAAGTTGGGTATCAAAGACTCCGAGTGACATTTGGTTTTGAAATACCATGGGGCTCTACACAAGTACATCCAAATTGAAATGGAGTTTATGGACATCTCATCGTTGGGAGATGATTATCAATATGATGTCAAGATTGGGAAGAAATTTAAGCACCAGAAAAAACATGAGTTTAGGTTTTCAAATCTGCAACAACCAAAGTATGATAAAGATGACCCTAACAAATAGCCTCCCCAAAACCAGTCCAATCCATAGGAAAAGAAGGGTAAGGGAAAGACAAAGAATGACACTAGAAAATGGTGCAATTTCCACAAAATATCGTGGCACACCACAGATGAATGTCTCTAAAAATAGTAATTGGTGTCCGAGATCAAAGAAATATATCTGAACCTAGATTCAAAATCTAATTCAGAAAATATTGGAAAGAAATTACAAATCATCGACGCAGACCCCACTGTTATTATTGTGACCACAACAATTGAACTAGAAGAACTAATAGATCCTGAAGAGGGGGATCACCTCTTCCATTCACAGATGTGGGTGCAGGGTACGTTGTTGCATTTCATTGTTGATTGCAGAATCCAAAAGAAACTCATCTAAATATAGGTCATCAAACAATTGGGATTGTCAAAAACACCACACCTGCATCCATACAACATCAGGCGGATTTTCTAGGGACAAGATCTTCATGTCAGCCAGTAGTTCCACTTGTCCTACAGCATCAAGCCCTTCAAGGATGAGTTATTGTGTGATTTCCCCCCTCTAGATTTTTGTGATGTTCTTTTGGGACAACCATATATGTGGAAACGTCATGTTGTTTATGAGTCTCGACCCCATAGTATCATTGTTACCCTGGGGGGTCATCTGTACAGGATACTAGAGGTAGTTCCGACTACTATCCCACCAAAATAGTGCCACAAGGTAATCTCTCATACTACAAAATTCAACCTCTTCATAGTATATTCAAAAGGTCAACATAAGGACAATGCAACAATTATAGCCTTGGCCCAAGACCTTTCTATCTAGCAGAAGAAGATTGCAGAAGCAAAAGAAGATATTGTTTCTTCACCTACAGCAGTGCCTGCACACTTCCCAATCAATCCAATATACAACAGGTTGGTTGAATATATTCAACCCCGCCAGCAACAATTCATGACATCCTTCCACAAACCAAGAAACACAACTTCTCCAGCAAGGCAAGCAACTCACCAAGATTTAGATTCAGAAAATACTTTCCCCTCTCCCCTGGGAACTCAACACAATGGAGATAATTTATTCCTAAGGAGGGAGGATTTATCTAGGTGAATATTGGTGGCCACCCAACTCTTCCAACTGGCTCACATACAATTTTCCATTTTGGCAGTTTTTACAGTTTTTTGAGTCCCAAACTTCTAAGGTCGTTTTAAGTCCCTAAACAACGTTTTTTTGGACTTTTGGCGGATAAGGGTTTTCTATGGAATTCTTTGATCCATGGATGAATTTTTACTTCTTGGATAGACCTTTCGAACGAGGTATCAAATTCCCCTAATGGAGATAGTATGTAAACGTTACGCCCTCAAGAAGTTGACGTATCAACTACCCCCATCGGGGCTAGCAAACATTTTTTATTTTCATATTCTGAGGTTAGGGTTTTGGATTTTCATTATTTTAAAAAGGGCTTTCAAGCCTCATTTTAACACCTATATTCTTGAGAATGTGAGTAGCTATCACATCTCTTCTCACAAATAAGTTGACACCATTCTAGCGAGTCTTTCACTCTATATTTATACAACTTTGTACATTTCACTCATTAATAGAAATTGTGTATTATTGTATCTCTATGTTGTTGGATTACTGAGAGGGAGGGTGAATCAATAATAGAGAAATATAATACTTTTTAACCATATAATCCAAGTGTTATATCAATGTATCATTATCATCCAATAACTGCAGAGTAAATAAGAAATGAACAAATGAACAATCATACACATACACAGTACACCAGTGTTTTACGAGGAAACCCAAAGTGGGATAAAACCACATAATTCTTTATCTTATATGTCTTGAATAATTACATTTATTGGAAGCACCAACTTCCTTTGTTTTCCAGCTACAACTGGAAGGAGGCTCTAACCCCCTAGTTTCTCAAGCTATAACCTAAGGGAAGCTCCAACACCCCAATTCTCTGGCTACAACCAGAAGGAGGCTACAACCACCTATGTTCTATGGATACAACTGGAAGGTGGCTAAAACCACCTGTCCTTTCCCCGTCCAACCACCCTGACGTATAAGTAGAATGATGGAAATGTTGTCACACTATCACTATGAGATATACTGTTGTAAACCTATACCAAACAACCTGCACCAAATAACCTATACCAATAACCTGAACCATGCATCAACCATGCATCAACCTGTACCTAAAACTGTAATCAACCTATACCATAAACAAGTGCATCAACCATGCACCAACCTGTACCAAACAATCTGTAATCAACTTGTACCATAAACAAGTGCATCAACCATGCACCAATCTATACCTCAACCTGTACCATGAACAAGTGCATAAACCATGCACCAAAATTGTACAAATAACCTGTCACAAAAACTTGTCCAAACAACTAGTCCCAACAACCTGTCTCATCAATGTTATCAACCAAATCAGATCTACTCACGAAGATTAATCACCAAGACAAATCTCAAAGATGTGCATTTGCCAAGCATAACACAACAACTCATAATCATCACCAAGATCAATATGTGCTTCTAATAATACGAGTATGCTACATCATCCATAAACCATGTGTCAACAATACTACTAACAAGTGCCTCCAACCATGTACCAAGTATGTGTCAATCATGTATCAACTACTCATCAACTATTAATCATCAATATGTACCAACATCATCAACTATACACCTCATGTATGTGTCAACTCATCAACTACTTGTCTCAACCATGTACCTGACATGTACCTCAACCAAATTCCATCATCAATTTCATCATCCAAATATGATTTGTATCTCTATAATATACCTAGTGTATATGATCACATACTTGCAAACCTTCCTTAACTTTAACAACAAGAGACTAGTATTTCCATCAAACTTTTCTTTAGTCTCACATGCCTAGTTTTGGATTAGTCAAC
>CBVK0101484744.1:0-23084 GCA_900067695.1 Picea abies | reverse complement strand
TATATATGAGAAGTGGACCATGAACCTTAAACATCACACTTGCTAAAAGTAAATAAATTGCAATAAAAAAATAACAATCATTCTCACATCCATCATAGTTTTCAATATTTTTTATCACTTTAAAAAATAAAAGGAAATATGGTCCAATGCATGAGAGAACTTTGAAAGAGTATTACTGATTAAGGTAAAAATATATTTTGATAATTCGATTTCAAATATCTTATACTTAGGACTTAGAGTTATAAAATACAATCAAAATCAACCCCAAAATAGTTTTCTAGGATTTCTAAAAAATAACAAAGTCTTTTATAGGCTCAAAAATTTTAAAGGGTTTTGTCCATGAATGGACTGGGATTGGGGCTCCCATGCGCCATAAAATATATACAAGAAAGATGAGGAAGAATATGTGGATCTTAGAAAGAGCATTAACACCAAGACTGGAACAGAAGATAAAGGGAAGTTATTAGAATTCAGTTATATTTTTCTAACAAAAGATTAAATACAAGTGGATGAATTCTAAAAAGGAAAGAAACTATGTAATTAGTATGGACTTACTGTGATGGAATATGTCTCTTTCATTTACTTGTTTATGTGACTTTTGAATCCTTCTTTGTTGCAATTATATGATCAATATTAATTGATTCCATTGGAATCTCATAAATCTTGATTGAAGCCTTGTTTAACCATTCGTCAATATATTCCCTTAGGGGAGAAACAATCATCTATTTCTTGAATTTTATATTAAATCATTCATTTTCAAATTCTCTAAAGTTGATTAATAAATTTTTCAATGTGCTCTCAATATCTTCATTCCTATTTGTATATTTCACTAACCAACTATCAACATCATCATTAGTGTATTCCACCATACTATCAAATTTATTTGTCAAAAATATTTTCAAAGTCTCAACATGTTCCTCAAATTTTTATATAGTCAAGAGCATTGAATTTGATATCAAATTTAGATCTGAGACATCAATATTAGTGCTTGCAATATATTACCCAATCAATTTTTAATATGCCTCAGTCTTTTTTTGCTTTAAGTCATTGATTTCACTTAATAGTCCCCTTAATATATTAATTATTTGAATTCAACATGCTTTTAATTTCTTTATACAAATTTTAGAAGGAAAATCTTCTTGTTTTCTTCTGTGTTCTGGCATTGCTAAAACCTTTGCAGTGAACATGGAAAATCTATCTTTAATGAATCCTTCATCATTTTCTATGTTTGCATTCAAATATTCCTTGGTATTTTGTATCCTGAGATAGAGAGAGGAATTTTTTTTTTTTTTAAATCTCATGTATCTAAAATGAGTGAAATTATTTTATTTATGTTTTCTTCAACAAAATGTCAGGTAACAATAAGTAAACTTGAGGCTCCTCTCAATTTTAATCTTGACTTTGGGGTTCTCTAAAATATTATGTCAGGTTGGACCAATCTTGACTTTGGGGTTCTCTAAAATATTATGTCAGGTTGGACCATAGCAACATGGGTGGCTAATATAGGTGGATGAATCAAGGTTGCTTCTAATTATTTCACTCTTTCTTTAGGGCTAAAAGTTTCTTCTTCCATATCAATTATGGACACATATAATGCATCTCCTATAGCTTTGTGAATTGAAGATAAATTATATGGGCTTATGTCCTTGAGATCAATTGTGGAATGAGATTTTACCTTTTTATTCTTTGAATTTATTTCAAAAATTAATTTCTTGGAATATTTATCAAACAATGCATTATGGACAAAGAAATCTTCTTCATTTGAGAAGAATTCATCCAGAATTGATAGTTTAGTAGGAAGTTGTGTGTTTTATTGTACTCGCTCCTCTTCATCAGGAAATTGGATATTATTGATATCAACACATAAACCATCTCTTCAAGAGAAATGTCATTTTTCAGCTATGTGTTTTTCTTTCTCCTATTGTTGAGAACCATTTATTTTTCCTTTTACTTTCAACTTGTGAGGGTTTTCCAATTTTACTTGGGGAGGGTTTTTGTTACCACCATCACCTGAATTATTAGTCAACTATTTCCTTTGTTTAGATTCTATAGATTGAGAATTCAATTTGGGAAGGAAACTTCTATGAGAAACAATAGGATATTGGGAATTTCTTTCACCTGAGGGTTTTCCCCTTTGCTTGTAATTATCTATGTTACTAACAATAGTTTTTATATCACCATATTTTTTCTCAACATACTGAATAAGAGGGTTGTAGCTATCACTTTATTCTTCTCCAAATATAAGGGTATTATCAAATGTAGTATCAATTCCAACCGATACCATATTATTTTGAAAAATGAGATTATGATCAAAATCCTTAATATATTCTACAAATATTATAGTATATTGGTCGAGATAGGAAGAAAATTCGTCAAATTTAGCAACTCCCCTCAATATATTTTCACCCACTTTCCATGGAAAAGGAATGAACTATTTCTTCCTTTTTTTCATAGAAAATATGGAACCGAGACTTGTATTTTCTTACAACTTTTGTAACAAATAATTTATATGGAACATAATAGGAGAGAAAAAAGGTTTTTCATGAGAAACAAAATTCTAATAATATCATAATCATCCATTTTTTCCAAAATCCCCTTTGTATCTAGAAACACAGATGATTTCAATGATTGTTTGGAGGCATTATCTCCGAAAATAAGTTTCTTGAATGAATACATGAAATCATAATAGAGTTAATAGAAATAATGAATAACCTTTTGTCCCCATAGATCTTGGTACCACATGGTTACTGGTTTGTCCTTGCTATTTACCCTTTTTCCAATGCTCAAGCCTTTAAAAATGTGACAATATGTGATGGAAATTATCAAATAAAAGGCCATTTAGAACTTCTTATCACTCTTGAAATTTATTAGTTGCACAGAGACTTCATTAGATATAATTTTTTCCCAATCAAAAATAGAACTTTCATTGACTGTGAAATGTTGAATATATAGAGCCAACCGAGGAATGGTCATCATAGAATCCTTCCAATTAGTCTAGTAAAAAGACAAGCAATTTCTCGATATGGGTCTTTCAAATAACTAACCTGAATTCTGGATAAACATTGTGCCATTGATACAGGGTCTTGCAAATATTCTTATAGAATATATATTCCATTATTTCTTCCCTTGAGAAAATCTCTAGCTTCATCTCCTTTGTACGTGAGAGTCAACTCTGGTAATTTCAACAAATTTTTGAAAACTGATGGTGCCAAAGAGATAGGGGAACCATTATGTAATGGAATTGTCCTCCAATTCTAAATAAACATGTCTACACACCAAGTAACTATCTCTTTGCAGCCAAAAACTTCAAGGACACACCCATCAATATCTATTCCTGATGTCCACATTTTGTTTTTGTTTTTGCTTGGCAATGTTGCATAATACCAATAGGACCGTGGCCAATGATAGTTGTGATCTTCTCATGAAAACAATTCAAGGTATCTCCAGAGAACTGTTGCTTTCTCTCGAATATCTTAACTAGGTTGGTGAACTTTTATGCAACACTATTTATAATATTGATAAGATCTTTCTTGATAATACTACTTAAGTTCTCTTTTCAATGCAAGAATTAATATCAATTAAATATAAATTCCTTATAAATATGCCATTAATAACGAAATTTTTTTAAATTTGATTAGTACTTGAGTCAATAGAATTAGTAATAAATATATCTCAAGACATGTGAAAGAGTGGGAAAACCTCATGATAGAGTGTCAGGTATGGAAGAAATGTTTAGTCGAACCTGCGAGTCCGCTATGAATCATAAAATTGCTAAGCTTTGTTAATTTTGTATTGAACTTACAAGGATGGGTTACAAATAAAATGAGTCTGGGAGTCCATGTTAAAAGAGAAAAAATAAACTAAGTGTTGGTAGTCGACTTGTGAAAGATTAAAGGATGCACCCGTGAGTCTGCAAATCCGCAAACCCACCAAGATATGGAAAATCGCCTGAGAATGGTATAATATGTATATCTCATAAAAGAAACGTTCATTTTATATAACATGAAACATATGGGACTGCAACAAACTAAGAAGTTTTCTAAGTGAGAAAAATAAACCAATAGGGGTCAACAAAACCCCATGATGTTAAACTATCAAACTATGAGAATGAAGCTTGTTCCCATGTCCTGACCAGTCTTCGTGGTGGGACAGGGGTGCTATAGAAAAAATATATGATGGACCACCAACACTATAAGACAAATTCGAATTGTAACTGCATACTATACATTAAATAATTAAAAAAAAAAAAATATTGTGCTCTCATCATTAGGAAGGGGATAAGGAAAAAAAATTAAAACAAAAGGTCATGGGGGAAGGAGGAAGGAAAAAAGTCACATTGAACTTAAGTAAATACAAGGATTTTATCCAAGTAAAGGTATTTTTGTATCTTCAAGCATTCTACATTCTCTAAACTATTTTTGGAATACAACGTCAACTAAAATTGAGAATCCCTCCTTAGAGATTTCATGTACTATTACATAAACCTTCAATGAGGAGAATCCTTTTTGGCCAAGCTATTTTTGAAAGATCTTTGATCCTCATCTGGGATGCATTATGGAATGTTTCTTTTACATTTTTCTTGGCACTCAGGTTGTGTAAGGATCTACTTCATATTGTAGACTAATATTATGTATGATGGTTCCATTCTTATTTATATTCCATAGGGAATGTTTGTCTACATTCATTGGCATGGAAATGTAAATGATTCTTTAAATGATAGACTATTATGTGTTTATAGTTATTTATTCATATTCTTATCTTTTCTCTATGTTAACTATTTCTTGGGTCCTTGACAGGAGCATGGATGTTTCTTTTTTTAATTTGTGTCTACCTTTGTTTTGTACAGACACATGCATCTTAGATTAGTTTCATTTCATTCCTTATATTAGGAAACCTTCATTAGTGGACATGGCTGGAACCAGAAATGGTTGTCGGACTATAATCCATATGGGTTCCCTAGTCCAAATGGTGAGAGGTCTAATTTAGGACTTGTTATCACGGGTAACCCGTGTTGTTGACAAAGGGAGATTTCACTTGCATCAACACCACACTACCATATACCAAGATATACATTCTAAAAAAAATATTTGATTATGTTAAGGTCCTTAAACTATACATAATTTAATGCTTGATCTCATAATTTTTGGTCCTTGTTGAAATTCTTAATTTAAAAAATAAAAAATTAACAGTAAAAAAATTGAAAAAGTACTAGTGCACAAGAACAGATTGTTTTCTATAATTGTAAAAAATATTTTAAGAAAATTTCATCACGTAGGTTGTCAACTAATGCACTAACATCAATATATTCATTATACTTGTAGGAAATGTAAACACAGACGTTCCATGATAGGTATCCCTTTCTTCTACATCAAAATTCACCTTAATACCTAGAACCCTTAATCTATTTCATCCCTAACCATATAAACCTTAATACATAACCAGTAATAGCTATACAACTTCATCATGGAAGGCCTCAATGAGTGATTTGCAACCTCTTATTAGATATATGGTCACTGCTAGTATGTTTTTGACACTAGAAATTGGTCTTATGCTCTTTAGCATGGCTAGCAGAGTAAAACCATTATATTTGGCCTTGGATTAGGAATATGGGAACAATAAAAGGTGATTCATTCCATAAAAGGTTTTTATGGACTTTAACATGGATATAGAAGGAACAAAAGGGCCTTAGAAACTAAATGAAGATTCTTAACCTAAAGGGTGATGAGAAAGGACTTGAACCACTACATAGATGTTATGTAATGGATATTTGGCATCTAAATGGGATATGATATTCATTACGAGGTGAAGTATAATGGTTTACTATACAATTTTCCATCCATCTTGGTAATTTAGATTTTTGGTCCAAAACCTTCCAGAGCCATTTTGAGGCATCAATTGATTTTTTTTTTAAGTTTCAAAACATTACAAGCATATATTGTATCCCCTTTTCATTTTTATAAAAACAAATACCTTTCCAGTATTGTAAAAATCACCTCAATCAAAGATCACATGTGGAAATTATGCCTCCTACAGGTTGACCTAACGTATTGACCATCATGGTATGAGTGCATGCCATTTCATCCCCAATTAATCACACATGTGGGGATAAACACATGTGAATTTTAATTCCCTAACACTCATTTATTAATATTTTATTAGTTATAATTACATCATCATAGTGGTAAGTTACATCATGCTAACATTGTCTCCTATTTATAATAAAGGAGAATGATTTGTGTAAGTATCTCATATTCTCTTATAAATTAGTTGTATTGTAAAAGGATTTATCCCCCTCAAATTTAACTTTATTCATTGACATTTTATCATTCTGAAGTCATTGGTTCATAAAATTTGGTATCAGAGCATCAATCCTAGGTTTTTTCTGTTTCAAATGAATCATCTTGGAATTTTCACCATAAATTTGTGGTGGGATGATTCAGATAGAAAAATGTGTAGGTTACCTAGTATGCATATCAAAGTATCTCTATTAAAAGTTTTAGGCTTTGGATCATTATAAGTTCATAGATATAGCCTGTGGAAGATGTGATTTTTGGCTCATGTGAAATTTAGTTTTGAACGAGTCATATTTGTATTTTTTTATAGTATTTCTTTTGGGAGGTTTCAGACAAAACAAATTTTTGGAGACTGATAAGAAAGATCATAGTATAAATGGTTAAAGTTTTAGGTTCTGGTTCACTAAAATTTTGGATAGATAGGCCATGGAAGACAAGTTTTGTGAGTAATCCTAAAATCAATTATCTTGTCATTTTCACAGTATTTTTTTTTCAGTGAAGTTCTAGACTCTAATTTTTTCATAATCTTGAGTTGACATAGTGAAGTTCATGTGATTTTTTGTTTTAGTTTTTAATTATTATATTTTATTATATATTTCTTGTGGAAGTTAGGTATTTTTCACAAGTTGTTTTCTACATATTTTAAGAGGATTTTCCATGGTTAGGAAGCTCATTTTTTTATTTTCTTTTAGATACGTTTTCCAAGGTCTTTAAATAACATAGGATATGTCGTTTAGTTGGTGAAACTGTGGTTGGGGAAGAATACACACAGAAAATACACATACTTTCACATGGTTGGAAACACATTATTTCAATTGGTTGGAAACTCTTATAACCCCTAGTGGTACCCTTTCGAGTAATACCACATTAGAAAGTACCTGCAAGTGGAATATCACTTCCATGTACCTTTGGGTATATATGAATTCCCCAAGGTATACGTAGAACTAGTCTTAGATAAAATATTTGGTCATCTTGTTACTATATTACACTAAGAACAACACTTTGGGAGAATACTCTCTAATACCTGGGTTGTAATACCCATGTTTAGGCAAGATTGTAAATATAATTTATATTATTCCCAAAACTATGGACATGATTATTGTGTGTGAATTTTGAGTGACAATGGACCATGTCTAAAAAATATTGATCTAATCTTATTTTTGTTGATAATATAAAAGGAACAATTACTAAATAATTGCTAAAGGTGTTTCCTATATAGATATGATGTCATGAGAGGGAATTGTAAGGGGAACCATCACTAGTTGAGATGAACCCTACCAGGAATTACTCTATTGGATTTGAAATTCTTAGACCCTAAACTTCCCTCTGTCCTAAATAATTTATTTACTAGTCAAGTTGGTAGTTGGGGAGTCTTCCCCAAGAATCAATGAGAGGATGGGAAGAATTCCCATATGGAAGTTTCTTAATTTGACCACGAAATATTTCTAAGGATGGAAAGAAAAGAGGAAAATCATGGGAAGAAATAAAGGAAGAGAGAGAGACAACAAATGGGGATGCCAAAGCATGGGTGTGAAGACCATATATGAAGAGAAGAATGTGTGAGATTCTCTAGTTCTGGGGAGAACAAAGAAGAAGTGAAAGAAGGAAAATTTATAGGTTTAGGAACTGTTGGAATTGCCTTCAAATAAAGCTCATAAATGGGGTTGCAAAGGATTTCAATGATTTAGTGAGTAATCACAACACACACCCTTGATTAGTGGATTTAGGACTAAGTGCTAGGTTCCTATGGGAGAAGGAGATTAACCTTCACCCCTTGTGTGTTAAAGAGAAAAAAGAAGAAGAAGTTCCCCTCTTTGCAACATATTCTAGCTAAGGGGTGGAAAAATGTAGAGATAATTGGTGCAGTTGTCCCTAAGGTTGGGTGGAAAGTAGCACATCCTTCAACAGTTTCAAACACTTACTAGTTTTCATATGTGTTTTTGTGTGTAATTGTTGTATATGACAAGTTTAGATATGGTAGAATATATTTTGATTAGTATGAACTCAATTTCTGCTAAATGATCACTTGAGAAATTGATGTGCATTTAGGAAAGGGTTACAACTGAGTTTTATTTTGTTGATAACTTCTCTTGTTGCATGTTCATTCTTCTAAAATGGTTTTTGTGAAGAAATGTCTCTGGATTTGAATGAGAATAGAGTATTGTTTGGGTATTTGCATCCCAGTTGCATGAATATATATTATGTGTTAAAAGTGAATACAAAATTGTTAAGTCTTCATAGAACATATGAAGATGAGAATGTATTAATTTTTGGTTTATGGATGGTTTTCCCAAATTTCTTGAGTCATAGATCATATTTGGGAGGTGTCTTGTCCATGATCAAATATTAGGCTTTAAAACCTGCTTGGAAAGACACAACTTGTAATAGCTAAGAATTTCTTATGTCTTGTGTATAGACTATAGAATAAGATGAATGACCAGTGCCTGAAGCAATATGCTTGATTCTGTAAGTATATAGATGGGCTTCTTGATTCATTGGAAAGCCCTTGTATTTGAAGGTTGATGGAACAAGAAGATTTATCAATTGCTAGAAATGAAGGATTGTAGGGCTCAAGGCCTCCATCAAGAGTCTAATATTCGAAGAAGTTCATTAAACCCTAGTAAAATGAACTTGGAAGTGGTTGAACGACATTCAAGTACCAAATTGATCTTATTCCTCAAATTCTTCCTTATATAAACCGACAAAGAATAGTGACCATAATATCTACATAAAATTTGAATGTTGGATGTTTGATCGAACCAGGCATTTGGGAGTTGCGGATAGGGTAATGGTTCCTGGGGTATCCTTCCTTGAAGTATTGGGAGACCTCACATGGTGGGTCTGAAGGAGCAGATGATACCCGATACCTGGTGGGTGAAGGTTTGTGAGATGAAGAAGTTATTCCATGTGCGAGCGATGTCAGTATGAAAAAGATGTCAACATTGTCGCTAGCATGGAAACCAACGTGTTATGGGGACATTACATGTCAACTAATGATTGGTGTAGGGTGAGAGTGAAACCAGTTGGACATGGAAACATTTGTTTAGGAACCCTATAAAATATCTACCATTATATCTGAGCACCGATATATATAAGACATTGAATGGCTTAGGAAATCTCAGGAGGGAGTTGAATCACCCTAGTTTACCAGAGTTCTAGTCCTTAGAAAAATATCAAGTCTTGTTCTCGTTTACAAAACCTCGATAAGACAATAATTTAATAGGTCATTGGTGACAGGGTTTCCTCATAGGATTCCAACCCCTGTATTAGCATATAATGGGAAAGAGGGCAGGTGACGCCATAGTAACACATCGTACCAGTGTGGCTGCCATAATGTCACAGAGTTGACACTTTTCATCATCTAATTCATGGAGGAGATAAGTGTGGTTCCATAGAGAACTAAAACCATTAGGAGGTCACCTTAAATTTTTTTTGTTACATCTATGGTCCAAGAGATATCGGTTGTCAATCTAAAAATGGATCTTACCAGGTGGTTTAGTGCCTAGTGTAGTGGAGCATCGAATCCCCAGGAGAAATTTTTTGGATAACCATGAATACCTGGTAGTTCAGTGGCATGGTGGCCTAATACCCTAACTAGAAAAGGACCATATGATGTCATATGATGTCACCCACCTAATGAGATCAGTATAGGATTCATCACCTGAGAGGAATAGCCAAGTATCCGACTATGACATGCACACTGCATCATCCCACGTGGAGGTCCATGTGTTAAGTAGAGATTGATCCATGTGTCATGAGGATTCAAAAAATTTGTGAGGAGGGTTTATGACACCACATAGGATCCACGTATCACATGTTAGTGGTTCCATGTGTCAAACTGATTTTGCATAATTGATAGAGACCTGCAAGAAAAATTTGTGCCAGGTGTTAATGGTACAATTCCATGTGGCAGGTCCATGGTGGAAATCTGGATGAGGTGGCATGCATGTTGGAACTGCGGTGGTAGGAATTTGTAGGACCAACTAGCCTGGGATACCACATGGACCCCATACCACGTGCTTGGCATTGGTCTGTGTATTGGTTACCCAAAAGGGATAATATCCTGATATCCCAATGGGTCGATATCCTGGCATATGTTGTGGTGAATTGCCCCTGTGTATAGGTGAAATCCCCCTTGGATATGGTTTCCTTCGATCCAAGGTTGTCCTCATTGATCCAACTATTGAAGTTGATCTCCAAGCTCCTAATATGGAAGTAGACCTCCAACAAGAGATGAGACAATCCTCTTCTACTACTATATATCTTTAGATGAAAGTAGACTTATCTATGCAAGACTTAAACAAGAAAAATATAAACATCCATGAAATGAACAATGCATACATTAAGAGAAATAGGACTAGTTATATATTAATAATTGAAAACATGGAAAAACTTACAACCTTGTGATATCATTCTAGCTTTCCTCCAAGCTCTCTTTTTTCCATCCCCTTCGTGTCACAAGATGATAGGTATGATGTTATGAACTATTCTCCTCCCCAAAGATAAAATATTTTACACTATGAAAAACGTTCTCACCCTTTTACCTTAGAATTCCCTCATTATATAAGAGTTTAAGCCTTAACCACCATGGATAATATCACTCATTGGATCCACTAAATTGGTATCTCCAAGAATTTTATGGAGAAAATAACTCTCAAGGATTTTAGGGAGAAAATATCTCTCAAGGATTTTAGGGAGGAAATATCTCTCAAGGATTTTAGGGAGGAAATATCTCTCAAGATTCATCAAATTAGGATATTGTTTTGAGAAAATATCTAAACCATTCATGAGACTCTCAACTTCTCCTTGAGATTAGGAAACTATATGTGAGGTGGATTCTCACACTAATTTAATTTCCTTTTTGTTAATAAAAATGAATAATACATGCTCACATAGTATTTTGAACTTCATATAATAAATTTATCCCATAAAATGTCTAGGGATCATGAAAAGCGCTTTCTTATTTGTTGGTCCTCCTAATTTCCTTGATTTCCTTGATTTACCTGATTTCCTTGATTTACCTGATTCCCCTTATTCCCTTGATTTCCCTGATTTCTTTGTCTGATTTGTGGGATTTCTAGTCTTCTCTAAATTATGGGAGGACCATCAGGTTGTTCTATGGTGTTAGGATTATTATCTAAGGCCATTCTCTCCATCATTTTCTCCATGGTTTTCATCATCATTTCAAACCGTTCTTCTGATGTATGTGAGGTTGAAGTTTGTGCCTTATCTTGAGCTTTTCTCATGTCCCTATCAGAGTTAGACTTGATCTTTCCTTAAGCCATTAGATTTACCTCAACTTCTATGGCATCAGTCATCATATCATCTAATGAAGCAGATCTTTGTTCCCTTAACAAAAAAGCAAAATCACTTTCAAAAGAATCAATATATCTGAGTTGAGTAACTTTAGGGGAGTTTTTACCTCAGTAGGAATCATATTATATACCTTTACAAATCTAGCTGAAAACTCTTGCACTGTTTCGTTAGGTGACCTCCTCATGTTGTTATACTGAGTCAACGACTGAAGGGGGTTTTTCTTGTCACCCCATTTTGCAAGAAAATTGGTTTCAATGGCCTCAAAATTTATGATACTAGCTGCTGGAAGAGCTCTGAACCACTTCCTCACTTCTCCTGCAAGACTTTGTGCAAAAAAACTCTTTTTTTCATCTTCAAAGTCTACTTCTTCCAAGTATATAAAATCATTGAACCAATCTAGATGTTTTGGGGCTGACATACTACCTTCAGCATCATACGGTTTGATCCTTATATTATACTCCCGAGTTAAATCATGTAACTGAGTAGGAAGTACAAGAGGAGAAAATCTAGCCGCCATGGCTACTATGAGGGGTTGGAGTGGATATTGGTTCTGGGTATGAATAATTATAGTCTTCGTAGATGCAGCTAAAATCAAATATTGGAATGTGTTTTCATCAAAGATGACCTCGTTCAAACAAGATTTAGATTTAGTTCTAAACAGAGTTTGTTAAAATTTTACATCAAGCTCAAGATCTTCAATGCTTGTTACTCCATATTTGGGCAAGGATATATATCTTTCTAAATGCAAAACTGGGCTTATTTGCCTTTCTTTTCTTTTGTGCACAAGCTTTTCAGGATCATACACAGTGATTGCATCTTTGGGTCTGGGTTTCTCCTGTTGTGAATCCTCTTGGGAGCCAATATTTATAACTCAAATTGCTTGGTGCAACTAGTCTCTTGGTAATGGAGTCGCTAGGGAAAAAATAATATCAAGAAATAAGGTATTTGATTCACTATCACCCTTAAGAATGAAAAATGAATCTTTAATTCATTCTTTCCCAGGGAAAATTTTTCAATTTCGTCCCTCGCAACGACGCCACAATGTTAGCACTCTGTAAATTTTGTCTGGATGATAGAAAAATAACATAGGTAATTGTTTCAACCAGATTTAGAGCTGGGCACTAGCCTTCTCAACTCAAAGAGGGATCTCTTGTGTCTCTTAATATTTCTTTGGAAATCAATGGCTAGGTTTAGTTTTCCTTGGGGTTTTTTTATAAAGTTGTTGTCAAGGAAGGGGAGGAACATTTAGGGCTATGGAGTCAAAATTCTGAAAGTAAATGAAAACAATGACTGGACAGTATAACTATCCAGAGGATAAAGGCTAATTGAGGTGATGAATCTGAGTTATGAATTGTATTTATGTAGAGTGTAGGAAGAAAGAGAAACAAACAACCACACCAGAGAATTAATGAAATGAATTCTGAATTAGTTAGGAAGAAGATTACACAGTTTAAATTTCTTAATATGAGAGCATCACGAGTTGAATTATGAGCTTTTAACATCCAATTTAAACAGAATAAAATGAAAATGGAATTAAAGAAAACAAGAAATACATACAATGAGAGGAGACAAAACTCATATCACAACCATTATAATCTTTTCATAGAGACTTCAAAAGCTTCTTCATATGTATTCAATTTAGCTCCAGAAATTTACAATTGAGTTCAGAAGACAACTAAGAGGCGCCCTTTCACTTTTTCCAACATTAATACATTCATAACTAAAAGCATTTATAGAATTTTGAGTTCCTTTCAATTAGAAACTGATTACAATAGCTGAACTGAAACGTTTCATCTTCTAAAATTGAATACAATAATTTCAACTCATAGTCTCGGTATGTGAACCGATTTAAAATGATTGATCAAAAAAAACATTTCATGAACCATTGGTCAGTTCTTCTGACTCTTCATCTTGTGTCTTTTACATCTGTCCTATTTTGATCTGTTGTCAACTTTTCCAATTTGGTGACACTTGGGGACTATTTGTTGGTTCCTGGGAAACTGCAATTTGTCCTTCCTATCCGCACTATCTCCTTCCATTGAAAGTTGGAAGGGATCTCGTAGTCCATCATTTCCTTGATAAATATCTCCAGGTCAATGCAAGAGGCATAATTCATGGTTGGTATATCAATCTTTACTATCTTGAACTGATTTAAGATATCAAAATATGTAGTCAAATACTCCACCAGATTTTCTCCTTTCAAATTTTCCTCGAACATTTCAAACTTGGAGTGATCCATTCTGCATTGGGTGAGGTGAGACTTGTATTGCTCCTGATCATACAATTTCCTCTTGCCATCCCAAAATGGTGGGAGGACTTTGATGAACATCTCCTCAAACATCTCCTTGAATTCTTATATACTCTACTCCATATGTATGGCTTTGGGTTGAACTGACTTAAGCAAGTAATGCTTGGCAATGACCCTCCTAGCCCAAATGATCAACGCAGTCATGTATTTGACCCTAGTGGTCTGAAGTTCATATGTGGGGATGGAATTCAATAGATTTATAGTATTCTGGGCCCACTCTGAGGGTTTTTTTGCCAGTTTCTCATTCACAACAGTGCACATGTTTCTAGTTGTGATGGCCATGTTATCTTTGTCATTTATGAAATGTAGGTACACTTTGAACTTGGTAGCTTCAACAATAATGCAGTCCCAGATGACGTGTTAGGCTCCCTGCAAAATTCCTTTTCCTTTCAACCTTGTCTTCAACTTGTCTACTCTTTCCTGCAAATCTTGATTTTCTTTCTGGAACTGGCCATCTTCTCATCCTTTATTTTCATTTCTTCCTGCATATTTTCTATATCTCCCTTAAGGATTTTGATTTCTTTTTCCTTCAAGCTAACTTGTGACATAGCCTGGACAAGTCCTTCAGTGTTTGACCCAATTTTTGTAGTACAAGGTACAAATACAACCATGTTTGATACTTATGCCTATCCTTGTGATCAATTCACTTTTTCTTTCTCCATTTACAATACTTTGTCCTTGTAATTCAATGTTTCCTCTCGAAATGCCTCTTTATATTGTTCTAGAGAAACCAACTTTGTTGTTTTTGGATGCTCTATGGCAGACATCTTAGTTTTTTCTTCATGCTTTGAATCATCTTGTATTTCTCTTCTAAGGAAGCTTTCACTCCCCGAGGGCCTTCAGATTCTAATCTCTTGACTTGAGTCTGCCAAGCTCTGTTGGATGCTTTCTCTTGTCTCAATGGATGCTTTCTCTTGTCTCAATTGTCCCTCCAACTTAAGTGCATGAGTTTTCAACCTTGATATCTTAAATCTCAGACCCAAGTAGTATGAATACAACATGTCAATGGTGTTTCTGTGGAATTTCACCTTGTCTGGGGCACTGATGTTTTCATAATCTAGCTTAACCTCACACACTTTATCCTCATCTATAACTTATATGTTGTGTTTTATTCTCTATATCCCTGAATGTGAATAGAGAAGACTTGTGATGAGAAATATTTTCTACCTCAGGTATCGAATCTCTTATTTCACTCATGAACAAGCTTCCTTTCACAAAAATTTTCCTTTCCAAATCCTCTTTATATTGATAGAGTGCTTGAGGTGCTTTTTTAAAAATGTTTTTTTTTTTTTTTTCTCTGCTGAAAGACCTTGAGCTGCTTTAACTTTGGGGCATACTTTTTTTATGAGCTTCTTGCTTGTTGGTGCTACTCTCCACCACATCAATATTTACTTTCTATTTAGGCTATTCTTCCTCCAGATCTACTATATGTGGGGATTGTGTGATCTTTATTTCCTTGGGAGGAGTTTGCTGACTACTGGTGTCTAGGGCCTCTGAACTACTTCTCTTGGTGTAGACACTTACTTTGGGAACTTTTAGTATAGGAATTTGAGGAGTCCATTGTGTCTGATTCTGTTGTAGGGTAAGCCCTACTTGTTTTTTTTTAGCAGGCTACAAGATGGCTTCCATATCAGCATAGGTTTCCAAATTGGCCAATTTGTCAAAACCTTCTACATACTCATGTTCATAAGGGGTTTGTCTGTTCATCAATCATATTTTAGATATGACTTGATGTGTATAATATCTTCTCTCTTACAGTTTTTTAAATCCAAACTCCCTGAGTTTGGTCTGGATCTGAGATAAGAAGGATCTAGTTTTTACAACAAAGGTCCTATGATGAAACAAAATTTGAGGTTTGATGCCTTGTACAGTTTCAGGAAATGTTCTGTTTGTGAGATGATTCTTTGTTTGATGAACTATAGGGAAAATAATCGGGGTGTCAAAAAAATAGGGAGGAGATAGGGGGCCTCTTGAAAACCATATACCCAAATTACTATAGAATGCATGAATAACACAGTCTCCCACTTAGTTTTCTGGATTTGGCTGCAAATAAATTTTCATGTCCTCCCGGACTCTTGGCAGGATGGTGTTGAAGATCAAGTTGTAAACTCTAGACATGATCTTATTTATGAAAATGATCATTGTGATTCTTTTTCATCCATTTGAGATGAATTCTTGTTGGCACATGGGAAGACCCGAGGTTCAATGCTTTAACAATGCACCAACAAAACCCTAACTACCGACCGTTTTGGAAACACATTCGAAGAAGATGAAGTCTCACCTGAGGTAGAGGAAGGTGTGGTTGCAGGAATGAAGTGTCTACAACCTAGCTGGGACACAGATATGTGATTACAATATTCTAGCAAAGCACTTAGCAGTCTCCATTCATTAATATTCAACCATTATTCACTTCGCAGATAAAACCCTAATTAAAGAGCAACACAGGATTCAACCAGATCTAACACATTTAGGAACTTAAGATATGGAAAGTGATAATATCTAGCACTTTATTCACATCACTACACACTAAACTATCAGATTCATCTAAACATACATTATTGCACTAAGCATCAATCACATAAACAATATAACAACCATAAAGCACAAAGAAACCATGACATAGGATATACGTGGTTCACCCCAGTGTGGGGCTACATCCACCAACTCTTATCTTATTTATTATCTTCTTTCAAGCTTCTTATAGGCATAGATCATCAAAACCCTACTCCACAGAGGACATGAGATCAATGCACACCTCGCTAGATTCTCCTTCCCTGAGTTAGATCACAGCACAAAGCCTCCTCACATAGTATGGGCACAGAGAACTACAGATTATCCACACTTATCTCTACAGCCTCAACACACACTAAGCACAAAACCTCTTATAATTACTTGCACTTATCACAACACTTAGCACCTAGCATCACCCACACAAAACATGCCTATCTCTCTTCTTACATCACCTAGATTTATATTTGTACATTACAAAATGGGCCTAAACACGGGTAAACCCATGGGCCAATATCCCATACCCGTTATATAAACCCTAATTCCAAAACTTCCCTAAAAAGGGGCTGAGATCCCACAATATCCACGTCGCCTTGCGCTCTGCCTTCGACCAGCCTGTCGAAGTCTCAAAAATGGTCAAACATGACCAAGGTTCTCCAAATCTTGGTCAAGGGCCAACATGCCCCCAACACTCACTTGTGACTCATACCAAGTCACTCTGCTCTAGGTAACTCTACCCCAAATGCCTCGATCTTGGCTCAAGCTACTTCGACTTGCTTCTTCACGAAGGCCTCCTACTCAATGAACTCCTGAATAACTTCTTCATTCACAGGTCCCTCTAATAGATGTTCCACCGAAATGACTACCTATTCTAGATTTGTTCCTCTACCTTCAATCTCCTCAAAACGTAGGCAAGATGCATCCTAGACTGGATGGAGCTTCTGAGTTACTTCCATGACTTTTCTCTGTATGGCATGGACCTATTGCTGAGCTGTGCATTGTTCTTGGGATATTTTCATCCTCTCAACTACTGATAATAGTTTCAATTGCACTTGTACTACTGTTGCTTGTTGCTTTGCCTCCTGGAGTTGTGACTCCAATTTCTTCAGTCCAGTATCCTTGATAAGTCGCTCATAAGTTTGTGCACTACGACTTCTTATTTGTTTACATTCCACAACTAATGCTTTGAACCTTTCAACTACGCTCTGGGTAGTTGCTTCTCTCTAGTCTCACACTTCTTGTGGAGTGCTTGGTACTGTTTGTAGTTGTAATTCTTCTATTCTCTGTTGAAGTTGTTGGATGGCTTCAGAAAGCTTCATCACTTGACTTTCCAATGGGTCTTCCTCCATTTTCTCTAAGCCTGTCACAGAGCGAAGTGCTCTGCAAAATGCTTCTTTAAATCCAACTTGCTCTGTGAGAAGATGTTCTTTCTCCTACTAGATCTGCGCTCTATCCTTTGCGATCTTCATTTGGAGGGTGTCCTTCTCTTGTTGCGCAACTTGATATTGTTCTATCACTTCCTCTTGTGCTTGCTTCAGGGCCATTGTGGCCTATTCATTTTCTTCCTGCATGCAACGAAGGTGAGCTGCAATCACATAAACTATTCTGCGGAGTTCGGAAAACTCATCTCCAAACTCTATTTCATCTTATGGCAGGGGCACAATGGACACTACGTGGCTAGAGTGAAGGACTTGTTGTACACCTCTTAGCTATGCTTCAATTCTTTCATACATGGTTTCTTGTTTTGGTTTAGTTCTCTTCAAAATATCTTTCGAGGCATCTGATACAACTGTGATAATGAATTCAAAGTCATCGATCGTGAGCACAGTCTGCATGTTTCGCTTGCTAGCTTTGGATTTCTTATGCGATGTAGGTTTCATGGGGGGAACATTTCATTTCTTAGATGGCTCTATGTCATCATGTGGATTCAATGTCAGTGTTACTTCACCTTTCTTCTACTTGTCTTCATCCCATGATTTCTCTTCTTTGTCCACTTCGTCATCTCCTCCTCTGCTAGGTGAATCTAATGCAGTTTCTTCTGATGTGCTATGTATTTCTTATACATCTTCCTTCTTTTTCTTCCTGCTACTGCTGGGTGCATCATACTCTTCGTGACTAACCACTACATTTCCAATGAGGTCAGGGTCAGACAGTTATGTCTGGTTGACTGGTATAAGGAACTCTGCGGGCCATTCCTTAGTGATTTCTTCCAGGTCCTCCTCTGTGAGCTTGTAGTAGGACTAAATCTATTATTTACTCTCATTTGTGCATGCAGTGATATAAATAAAATGCTTATCTGCATGGAACTTCATAAGGGGAATGAACCTGTCCAGAGTGTTCGGTGTCATATGAGGGAAAAAATCAATAGCCCTCTTCAGCTACAACTAGTAGGTATGGAAGACTCTGTTCGAATACTATTGTTTCCCCATATCGCTTGAATACCAGAGCATGGTGAAATTCACAACTAGTGGCTCGAACAACTCAATTTCAGGGAAGGTTGCTCCTTTTGGCATCTCCCAAGAAATAAATGCAATGAGGATCAACATCTAGCTAAAATGGAACTCATATCCCTGATCCTGAGCTTCACGACAATCCACCTCTAACTGGTTGACTAAGTAACTAGCCCAGTTCATTTGTATTCCCTCCACGCATTTTCCTGTGAGGTCAACGACGAACCCCGTGACCCGCGTGGGTCTGTTCTTCCTTACTAGCTTACCAAGGATCAACTAGAAAGCAAGGTGCACTACGCCATTCTGAATGGAGGCTAGCTTGTAGCCTCATGTCCCCTTCTCTACATCGCCATAGGTGTCTTTGATATTTTGCACCAGGGAACGATCTGCACCCTTCCATGGATAAAATTCCTATGGGTGTGGTCCCTGCATACTTAATCCGGTGATCCTATGGATCAGTGTTGGATCGATGGTGATGCATCTGTCCAACCATAGATAACCACCATGGAATCATGACAGTAGGATCTTAATGCATGCACTAACCTCCTAATGTCTTCTGAAGTGTGGTATCTCCATCACGTTCAAGATAGTGGACCTCGGGATGTCCATATTCCATGGTCGAGGGATGATCTTCGACTTCTTCCCCTTGGCCTTGGTCAAGTACTTGTGAGGTGTGAGCATGCCATATCTCTTGCGGTCTCCCAGATTATAATCGTTGATCTTCAAGGTCAGAATCCTCTCCAACTATTGTGTAACTGCACATATTCCCTTCGGTAGGTACGTAGTGACAACTATGTAGTCAAAGTCCCTTGGGACACTGTCACGAATCACCACACCGACCAAGGGTGGGATGTAGTCAGGAAAGATAGACAGGATTAACTTTGCATTTGCCAAGTCATCACGATGCCTCATTCATTTCTCGATCACAACACGGGATGGTCCAGATCCACAAGCAGCCAATGGAGAGGATTGCACTCCTCTCGTCGATGAAGCTTGAACTCCTGTGGACATTACCTTCTCAGCCATTAGATCAATTATAATTTAATCTACAGGATAGGAGATCTGCGTGCACCTTGCTAGATCCTCCTTCCCCGAGTTAGATCAAAACAGAAAGCCTCCTCACATAGTCTATGCACAAAGCACTACATATGATCCGCACTTAGCTCTACAGCCTCAAAATACACTAAGCATAGAGCCTCTTACAATTACTTGCACTTAGCACAACACTTAGCACCTAACATCACCCACAAAAAACATGTCTATCTCCCTTCTTACATCACCTAGATTTCTATTTATATATTAAAAAATGGGCCTAAACATGGGTAAACCCATGGTCTGACATCCCATACCCATTACATAAACCCTAGTCGCAAAACTTTCTTAAAAAGGGGTTGAGATCTTGTGATCTCTGCTTTTCCTTGCGCTCCGCCTTTGGTTAGCCTATCGAAGTCCCAAAAATGGTCAAACATGACCAAGGTTCTCCAAATATTTTTCAAGGGCCAATAGGACCCCAACACTTACCTGTGACTCATCTCGAGTCACTCTGCTCTAGGTAACTCTACCTCAAATGCCTCGAGCTTGGCTCAATATTCTTCGACCTATTGCTTTGTCAAGGTCTCCTACTCGGTGAACTCCTGAATAACTACTTTGTTCACAGGTCCCTCTAAACGTTATTCCACCGAAGTGACTACATGTTCCAACTCTGTTCCTTTACCTTCAATCTCCTCAAAAAGTAGGCAAGCTGCATCCTGGGCTGGCTGGAGCTTCTGCATTACCTCCATGAATTTTCTTTGTATGGAATGGACCTATTGCTAAGCCATGCATTGTTATTGGGATATTTTCATCCTCTCAACTGCTAAAAGGAGTTTCAATTGTACTGTTGTTGCTTGTTTCTTTACCTCCTGGATCTGTGACTCTAGTGTCTTCAGTTTAGGGTCTTCGATAATTCACTCATAAGTCTTCCCACTGTGACTGCTTAGCTATTTACATTCCATGGATAATGCTTTCATCCTTTCAACTATGCTCTGGTCATTTCCTTCTCTCTGGTCTTGCACTTCATGTGGAGTGCTTGGTACTGTTTGTAGCTCTAATTCTTCTATTATCTATGAAAGTTGTTGGATGGCTTCAACAAGATTTTTCACTTGAATTTCCACTGGGTCTTCCTCCATTTTATCTAAGCCCGTCATAGAGAGAATTTCTCTACAGACTGCTTCATTAACTCCAACCTGATCTATGAGAAGTTGTTCTTTCTCCTGCAGGATCTGCACTCTAACCTCTGCAAACTTCATTTGAAGGGCATCCTTCTCTTGTTGCGAAACTCGGAGTTTCTCTATCACTTATTCTTGTTCTTTCTTCAAGGCCATTATGATCTGTTCTTTTTCTTCATGCATGCGACAAAGGAGAGCTTCAGTTGCATCAACTATTCTGCAGAGTTGGGCAGGATCATCTCCCAAAACTATTTCATCTGATGGCGGGGTCTCAATGGACATTGCGCGACTGGAGTGAAGGGATTGTTGTACACCTCTTAGCTCTACTTCAATTATTTCATACATGGTTTCCTATTTTTTTTTAGTTCTCTGCCTAATATCTTCCTAGGTGTCAAATACGACTGCGACAATGAAGTCGAAGTCATCGACCATGAGCACAATTTGCAGCTTTGGCTTTATAACTTTGGACTTCTTCCGCGATGTAGGTTTCATGAGGGAAACATTTATTTTCTTATATGGATCTGTGTCATCAGGGGGATTCTGTAGTGATGTTACTTCACTTTGATTCTCCTTGTCTTCATCCCCTTCTTTCTCTTCTTTGTCAACTTTGTCATCTCCTCCTCTGCTAGGTGAATCTGATGCAGTTTCTTTTGATGTGTTGTGTATTTCCTATACATATTCCTTCTTTTTCTTCCTTCTACTACTGGGTGAATCATACTCTTCATGAGTAACCACCGGATTTCCAATGAGGTCAAGGTCGGACAGTTCTTCTTGGTCGATTGGTATAAGGAACTCTATGGGCCATTACTTAGTGATCTATTCCATGTCCTCCTCTATGAGATTGTAGTAGGAATGAAGCTCTTCTTTACTCTCATCTACTTGCATAGTGATATAAATAAAATGCCTATCTTCCCAGAACTTCATAAGGGGCCTGAACAATGTAATTCCATCCATTATGGTGCGGTCCTAACGGTCCAATGGAGAGCTTTTGGTCCATGATTTCTCTTCTAACTATTCGGGAGCATCAATCTAATAGTCATAATGCCTCCAACGGTTATATTTATCTGGCATGGCAAAGTGCCATTCTGTGCTATCCTGATATTTTGGCAAAGTTGAAATTCTATAAACCCTCCTTCTGTGAAGTTCTTTTTGGAGCCTCTTGAAATTTTTCTAACTTTAATTTCTTCTTGCTGAGATTTCTAACCTTCTTTCTTGTAATCTGAGCTACTGGGTTCTTCTTCCCATTTTGATTCTTATCTTCTCTTGGCATAGTAACTTTGCAATATTGACATTCTTTCATAGGGTTCAAGGGTAATACTTCTTTTTTGTTTGGGGTAGGTGCTCTACTTTCCTATGTGGTCGGGTTTTTCAAATCTGTCTATGTGATTTTAGCTTCGACATCCTTAGTCTTTAGTAGCTTCAATTGGTTCTCTTGTTCTTCCAGTAAGTGCACTATTTTCCTAGCCATGAAATATTTTATTTCTTTCTTCTTCTGTTCTAGATCCTCCTCCTTGTGTTTCCTTCATATATGATCTTTCTCAATCCATGTTTTTCCTAATAGCATAGAAAATGGGGCATTTTTATCAATAAATTGAATGAACTCAAATTCTTCCTCTGTCAAAGTGCCATGAGCACTCATAGATGTCTCGGTAAGTCTTCCACATAGGTTGATTATCTTTCCTCTAAATAATCCTATTCCTCCCAATGAAGGAACCATAGCAGGCTTTCCCAAAATTTCCCAAGTTCTTTTTGTCATGATATTCACCTGTGTTTCCTCATTCAAAACACAGTCTATGTCGAAGTATCCTATTCTCGCTTCTATGTACTCTTTGTCTTTTAAGATCTTTGATAGATTGGTGTCTCATTGATCATTCAGGGTTTCTTTCATCTTTAGTAATATAGCCTCTGATTATTTTTGGGATTCTACCATAGTCTTAGTCTCTTGTCCTTTATCATGGTTTTCTTGTTCCATATTCATTCTTTCAAGCTTAGAAATCATTCT